>JAYJMB010009058.1:0-50777 GCA_036873735.1 Pouteria campechiana
TCTCTCTCGCTCTCTCTCTCTCGCTCTCTCTCTCGCTCTCTCTCTCTCTCTCTCTCTCTCTCTCTCTCTCTCTCTCTCTCTCATCCTCCATACCATTGGTTTGATGTGCACATCATGTGGTCGATCTTGGACAAGTCCAAGCCTAGACTTAGTGATGTGAATTCATGACCGATGGGCTTGCCAATGTCAAAGCACATGTTTGAGCATACATCATGTATTAGTTCGCAAGGGAAAGATCTAATAAGTAGGTTTAGACACTAGAGGTAGAAGAAAATGGAAAGTAGGGTGCACTCAATCTATGGCTTTGCTCAGTTGTTGATGTAATTGCAACCTAGAATGTAGATTTTTAGATGGAATCCCCATGGTTAATGAGGATCATTGTGAGATTTAATGATAGAATTTATACTTTTCTATCAGATTTGTTCTCTCTCTCTCTCTCTTTCTCTCTCTCTCTACCGAACCCACCCCCCAATCACCGACCCATCTCCTCGATCTACATTGTCAGTTGCCTGAGCTGCCACCAGAGCCTGGAGCCCCGGGAAAACCCACAATGTGATCCGATTGTATTGTGAGTGCCTGAGAAGATCTCACTTCATTACTCATAAGCAACACACTTTAGAGCTAGCTGTGGATATGGTCAGGTAGCAATTCAGGAAACACATGCATGAAACAGATCCTAAAAAAATACAAAAGTTGAAAGATGCTACTACTAGGGGCCTCATTAATCATATCCTCTATGAATTAGAGTAGATGTCAAGTCGCAAATTCAGTGGCAACTAGTTGAATTCCAGGCACTTTGTGATGTAGCTGTTCAATCCTTTTCATGGTCCATGCCATAATGGTATAATGCTGGTTTCTGTTCACTTGGACCATGAACAATATGGTTGTCTGTTCTTCTTTGACTCATTTGTGTTAGTTAGTCTGCTTCAGCTTGTATTTTGTTACATCCAATAAGATTGATACTTTATTAAAAAAAAAGTGATTTGAATACCCTAAATACACGTGTGAAATTGAGGGAGAAAGAAAGCTTTAACAATTCAAAAAATCTACATGTACTCCATCACATGTTTTTACATCAAAGAAAGCTTTTGCCATAAAGAAACAAAATATCTAATATTGTTGAACTAAAACAATTCTAGAACAATCATATTGAACTGCTAAATGTGTAGCAAAATTTACAGCTTGAGTAACAAGAAAATATTGAATTATGATGTTGCAACAAAAGAATTGAATCTGGACCCAAAAGAACTAATTGACTATCAACTTCAACATGTTAGAATCATCAACCGTTTCATACTATTGAAAAGTCTTTGCGACATTCAACTTTCATACTCTGAAGTGCTACTGCATATACTCTCCATCTTATGATTTCATGAGAAGGGTGTGGTATCATTACTGGTTTCCCACCACAACTAAAGAAGAATAACTCCATCCATTCCAATAGCAATAGATTCAATTTTTTCCATAGCATAAGCTTCAAAATGTTTATAATTGATTGCAGGATCTTTTGACTTTAAACGTTGCTCCTCAATTGCTAACTCCATCTGCAACAAAAAATCAATGTAAAATAGAACTAGAAATTAGAATTGCAAATTTGTCAGCATGGAACAAGGATAATTAGATTCCATGGTCATACTAGGATGAGCCTAGACTAGGAGATGGAGAATCTATAGGCATCTAGGCCAATCTTCTTCATTAGTTGGACATCTTCCTATATGATTTCTATGGATAAAATTAGCATTCTGGAAAGGTTATATTTGCAAGCAGTAATTGATACTATTGAGTTCAATTAATCAATAGTTTAACAAGAAAGACATACCTTATATTATCAACAGTATAATCAACAGGCAATAAAATAACATGCAAATAGGATGTTGCTGTGGTGGGCTCACATGTGTCAGGATTATTATATATGATTTTAATAATAACAAAACTTATGATAAGATAAAATAATATATATGCTTAAATCCTTAACAATTATATGCATAAATATTAATTAATGTGAATACATAATCACAAATGTTTAACTATGCAAGCCTACATCCTTTACTTTATGGTAAGCTTAATTTTAATTATCTTTAATGCATAAATTTTTTGAATCATAATTAGCACCATACTTTATTAAGCTTTCATAAGATAAAATGATATATGTGTGCTTAAATATCTAACAATCGTATACATAGTTATGATTTGATAAACATTAATTGATATGAATACATAATAATGAATATTTAATTATGCAAGCATACATCTTTTACTTTATATTGCGCCTAACCTTATTGATCATTCATTAATGCGTTAATTTATTGAATCATACTTATCATCAAATTTACTTAAGCTTTCACATTATGTACTTAAATAGAGATGTATATTATCTTTCATTTACAATATATTAAAATCACATAAGGATAAAATACATTCTGATAATATATCAAAAAGCTAATAATGTAGTAAGTGCAGAAAACTTCTAATTGTAGGATCACAATTGTTTGCAACCAACTACCGCAGCTATCTACTACGTTCCAAAGGGATTAAACTGCTAAAGTTCATGGAAGAAGAATAAGAAAGCAGAAACTTTGAACACAAGCAACAAGAAGGATTGCACTGTTTGAGAGAAAATTTCCACGAACAGATGCAATGGAAGAAAATAAGGCTTCGAAGATGAGTTAAAAGAAGGTCGCTTTGTCTATTAATCTCGAAGAGAAACTTATACAAAAAAATGTAAGACAGAAGTAGTTAAAGACGAAGTCATGGTCAAAGAGCATTAAGTTATTTGAGAAATTCGAATTATCTATACCGACCAGACAAAATTTGTCTAAGACAAAGTAAGAAGAAGTAGTTCCATCGAGTACTCAAACAAATAAAGAAAGAAGGAACAACCGCCTTGACAATCATGCACAAAGTGAAAAAAACTTTGTCTAACCAACAAAGTTAGAAGAATAAATTTGAATGAGGATAAAAAAGCAAGATGAATAGACAAAGGAGTGCAACTTTGGCTGAGGCAAGATAGATAAAGCAAGAATGAAGAAAGCAAGAAGTTGCAAAAACAAACTCTATTTGCTACTCAAAGAATGCAGAACAAATGAGGAACTCAACTTCGTCTGTGGATTAAATTCATTTGTTACTTACTTCAGACAATATGATAGACAAAGTAAAAAAATGAAGTAAAAGTTACACAGTAAGGATAAATGAAGCTGCACAAACAAAGTAGTTGCTTGAACAAATGAACTTCAATAGACAAAGGCACATTTGTCTGTAATTTACAATAGATAAACCTATAGGCAAGGTGCAAAATAATTTTTCCAAGATAAACTAAAGTAGAGTTCGCCTATCACTTACAATAGACAAATATTACACTTTGTTTGTTCGAGTAAGACAAAGTAGAATTCATCTGTCACCTCCAACAAACAAATGTGGAACAAAAGAAGAATATCACACTTCACTTGTTAGTGTAGACAAAGGAGAGTTTGTCTATCGAACAACCCGACTTCATCTGTACCATCCAAAATTTATCTGTTATTTACAATAGACAAAGCACATTCACAAAGGATCGACTGACAGATAAATCTCCTAGTGGAATTCGTGCAGACAAAGCAAAGTTTGTCTATCGATCAGCTCAACTTTGTTTGTGCCACCCAGAATTCATTTATTATTTACAACAGACAAATTCTACTTACGAAGGATCGACTGATAGATAAACTAATGGGATAATTCATTTGTAACTTATGACAGATAAATTCAGACAGAAAGATGTTGTGACTTGTTAGAGGAAAATCAATTTATGTAACTTGCATCTAAATAGCATCTGTATATGTGCTTTCATTATGCAGACTTATTTCAGTCACAGTTTTTGGCAACAAGAGGTCTGCAAGTTTTCAAACTATGTCAAGTCAAAATGAGAAAAAATATTTCAGCAACTACTTATCTTTTTCTTTATAAAAGAAAGATGATGCAACAGCTCGAGACAAATCGGAAAGCATTGGACTCCGACAACAGAAATCTCAACGGTCTTATCCATTCATTGCTGCTCTCATTTTTGCATTCATCTTCTCCAACAGTCGAAATTATGAAGAAGCTATTTAAGGAAAAAAGGTAGAACGATTCAAGGTGGTGAAGAAAAAAATTTCAAATTAGCTTAGTCTTATGCAAATCCTTTCACCCATGGCCAAAAACTTAAATTGTCATCTATATTTTATGAGCTTAAATTGCATATCCTTATAGTCATTAAGTTTACATTATGGAAAGATCTTCGTATTACATAGAGCTATAAAGAGATCAAATTTTTTCTTTTATTTGAGTGAAATACTATGTAAAAGTGTGTAAGTTTTCTAATAAACTTGAAACCAGAGAGTTATTGGTGAGCTCTGAAAAATCAACAATTTTGCTGGTGATCTTCGAAACCAGTAAGTTTTCTGGTCAGCTCATGAAAACTAGAAGAGTACTGGGAGCACTATGTTATGCCCCCAGGAGCTAGAATTCAGAAGAGTGTTGGGAACATTGTTTACGCCTCCTAGAGCTGGAATCTAGAAGAGTGTTGTGAACACTTTTGTATTTTTATTATATGGGATATAGTAAAACCTAAGGCACAATGAGTGTGTGCTTTTGGAAGAGTAAATGTAGGGACGAGATTCCTGAATTACTATAAAAATTGTGTTGTTTGTCTGTGTATTTGCTTATTTGTTTTATTCTTTATACACCACACACAGTCACGAAAAAAGAAAAATATATCAATAAGGGTTAAGTAATGAATTTTTACATATCAATTCATCACTCTACTCTTGGGTTATGTCATACTATGGGACTCTACAATATGAACTTACTGAAGCAATGAAAACTTCAGCTTTTTATTGCTTCAGTAAGTAGCAAAGATGAGAAGTGTGAAGGGAGTAACTTGAAAATCACAGCATATCTGCAAAAATATACTTTCAAAAAACTATAATCCCCATTTGTAATACTTTTGGCCTGCAAATTACAGGTTTCAAACTTCAGGTTTCCAAAGAGCCTACATATGAAGGAACCAAACCTCAAAAGTAAATCACAACATACCTGCAAAAATATACTTCCAAAAAACTGCAATCCCCATTTGTAATACTTTTGGCCTGCAAATTACAAGTTTCAACCTTCAGGTTTCTAAAGAGCCTACATATGAAGGAACCAAACCTTAGAAGTAAATCACAGCATACCTGCAAAAATATACTTCCAAAAAACTGTAATCCCCATTTGTAATACTTTTGGCCTGCAAATTACAGGTTTCAAACTTCAGGTTTCCAAAGAGCCTACTTATGAAGGAAGCAAACCTCAGAAGTGCATGTTGTATCTGCTTTTGAAACAACAAAAACCACCACCATCCAATGTTGATCTCAATAATAAAGAATTTGGTTAGCCAAAAATGCACAAAACAACTTGTTCAAAACATAGTAATTCATTTGGAAGCCATGATCGGGGAGTAGCAAAATAGTGAAAGTATGTGGATACCCCTTTCACGATTGTGTGGCCTCAGATACCCCCGCACCGATGCCCTTCTATAAAGAGATGGGTCTGTGCTGGTGGGAGGAGACGGGTTGGTCCTTGAGGGGAGGAGTCGGACGAGAGAGAGAGAGAGAGAGAGAGAGAGAGAGAGAGAGAGAGAGAGAGAGAGAACAAATCTGATAGAAAAGTATAAATTCTATCATTAATTCTCACAATGATCCTCATTAACCATGGGGATTCCATCTAAAATCAACATTCTAAGCTGCAATTACATCATCAACTGAGCAGAGCCATAGATTTGAGTGCGCCCCACTTTCCATTTTCTTCTACCTCTAGTGTCTAAGCCTACACATTAGATCTTTCCCTTGCGTACTGATCCATGATGTATGCTCAAACATGTACTTTGACATTGGCAAGCCCATCGGTCATGAATTCGCATCGCTGAGTCTAGGCTTGGACTTGTCCAAGATTGACCACATGACGTGCACATCGAACCAACGGTATGGAGGATGAGAGAGACACAGAGAGAGTAAGGGTTGTTCTTCACCTCAGCATTCCATCATCACCGCAAGGCCGGAGGGGGTGCTGCCGAAATCGCTTTTGCAGGAAGGTAGTAATCTCTCTCGGATGGGCTAGGGCGCGGGTAGACGACATGCGAGACGTAAGCTGCGCGTACGCGAGTCGTGCGAGGCACGTTAGTGCGCAGGGCTGGGATGACTGTCTTCAAATACTACGGCGTGAGATGCCTACGCAAAAACATGCCTTCAATATTGTCGCGCGAATAAAAGGGCGTCAATGGCAAGCAATCCATAGGAAGTAGGGTTCTGCATCAGTTGCCGGCAATCCATGGGAAGCAGGGTTAATTGATGTCAGTGTCAGATATCCACGGACGGTATGGTCGGCCTGGGCGTCGGTTTGAAATCGCATGCAAAGAAAATCTATACTTGTCGAATCTTGCAAGCAACCACATTCCCACGTTTATGAGCATTTAAGGATGCTTACGTTGGCTACAAAATTATGTGAATTGAAAGAGACTAAACCCGGATCTTGCAAGCAAACGCTCGGCTGTACAGCAAATAGGTTGGTTGATGGCTGAGGTTCACATCTTTCAGGCTCCGATTGAGCCCAACGGATCGATCTTCTTTAGGCCCACAAAACCCTCTCTAAGCTTGGATCTTCCTTGTAATTTCATATCCGGCAGCTAAGTCTGTGCTTTGTTACGCAAGCATGAAGTGGAGTAACTACGGAGATTTTTCTTATTGGGCTTTTGGTTTCATCTGAATATTAGAGCTTTTGGTTTCCAAGTGAAGCTCTTCCACATAGGCGATGATTTCCACAGTTTTAAAATCAGTGGCAGAGCCAAGATCTTTTATTAAGGGATCAAAATTGACACTTTAAGCTTATGTGTTGAACCATTCTTTGTTAAATCCTATATGATATTAATCCTTAAATTAAAAAAAATAAAAATATTCTTTATAACACATCATTGCAAAATTAATTTAGCAATTAGTGTGCATTTACTTTATAATCACATTGCAATCCTTGGTGGTTTTCATATTTTTGAAAGCATTAGCTTATTTTTGTGAGAAAACGATTTAATTTAAAGTTTATTAATTGAATAATAGAAGAATTGAATAACAAATATACAGATTATTATTTTCTAGATCAAAAATTAGGGGAAAAGGAGTACAAAAAAAAAAAACTTCACCGATAGTTTCTTAAATTGAATCATAGTAAAAATTGAAAAAAAAGAAGATAGGGCAGGTTTTTAAATTTAATAATATGAAAATTGAATAAAAAATATATAATCTAAGGTTCTTTATTATTGAATATATATATATATATATAAATATGAATAAAGACTAGATCTAGGGTTTTGTAGATTGAATTATAAAAGAAAGAGCCTTTTGCAATTTGAAAAATAGTAAATAAATCTATTTTGTTTCATCCATGTTGTAGATATACCCCACCATTGGGCTTTCATTACAAACCATTTTAAAAAATATTAAAATTTTCTAAATTAAACCACCCTCTAAAAGACCATCTTCTTCCTCACATAAAACCCTAATCTTGTATACTTGTAAATCATCACCAACAACCTTTAGATATTAGACCTGAACCATTCAACGGAGCAATCTCATCACCTCAACTAGGAGCACCAGAACCCCATCGGATGAAGATCTCTAATCTCTAGTCACCGAAAAAAACATAAATTTCTACTGCCAACACTTCCTTCACGCCGATGAAACCAATTGTTGTTTTCGCACCTCTATTTACACAATGTCTTCCTAGGAATCGGCAACATCTCCTCCTTGTTGAGGCAATCAAAGAACCCAATGGACCATACCACTTCTCTGGAGCCAGCTATTTGACGATGTTTGGACGTCATCGACTCGACTGCAGTTGGTAATGTCTCAAACAGTACACTAGTAACATTATCGTGACCGTTCATTTGATACAATCAAGTTGATGGTGTAAGCTTTCCTAACTCAACTGCCAAAATCAGTGGCCTCATAGACGTCGTCTTGAAGTCGTGATCCATCTACAATCAGGCCATTGATTCTGAATTTCTGGATTTAATTAGTTTGCACTACAGGAAGTCGTTTCGGAAAGTTCGGAAAGTTCAGCAAATCCACATGCTGATTTGCTTGGTGAAAAGTAGCAATGATTTGAAGAGTAACTGTAAACTGAAATTGTGGTGGTTATTGAAGAGCTTCTGGTGGGCGGCTATTGCCGTCGACATTTCAGGGGTAGAAATTGGGGCGTGGAAATTGGGTTTGGTTTTGCTGCCATCAACATTTTAGGTGAGGAAATTCGCTTGGGTTTTTTCTGTCATTAATGCTTCAGGTGGGGAAATTGGATTGGGCGGTCGTTACCGTCAGAGATTTGGAGAAGAGGGTAGAAGGAGATTGGAAGTAGAATGTTGCTAAAAGAGATTGAAGGCAGCTTTTTTTTTTTTTTGTGGCCTTCTACGATCATCGAAGGAAGTAATCTAATGCTGCATGCAGCGATCAATGCTCGAGAGTCGTGCTAATTGAGCCGGTTGGGTTGTGTTGAGTTTTTTGTGTCTTGTCTTTTACAAAGTTAGTGGGCCTGCATATGTTAGATGAGCCTAGGGAGTCCATGTAGGAAAATCTACTACAGAAGCTATATGTTGATGTGTCAATTAGGAATTCGGGGGGGAGAATTTTAGGATTATGATAGAGATAGTCATCATGTAAATCCTATAATTTTTTCCCGCAGAGGAGTGAGAGAAGGAGTTATCAGAGTGTGTTGATTAGGGATGCTTGTGAGACATTCTATGAGATGTGTGTGAGACATGTTTAGTGTATCTTTGTAACCTATATTTCTTAGTGGATTTATTATCTTTTTCCCATGGTTTTCTCCTTCTAAGTTAAAAGCTTTTCCATGTAAATATTATATTCTCTTTATGATTGATTTATGTTTGCTTGTGTGTTCTTAATTATATCTCCCAACAAGTGATATCAGAGATTCGGTTCATGAGATTTCGAGCATTGAAATCTAGTATTTAAGTACTGGAAGATCATGGAGGCAGATAAAGAAAGAGGCAAAAAAAAATTTGTATGACTACTGATTTCTTCTGGCAGGAGGCTGATGGATGAGCAATGTGTTTGGACAGATGGTAGAATCTGATGTCGTTGCTATGGTGGGCCATTTGTAAGGAGAGGCAGCATTGAGTTTTGTGGTCATGCACAAGGAAACTAATGGATGACTACATGCAGATCTAGCAAGATGCTTGGATCTGGTGGGCCGGACGGTAGATGTTGCTGGCTGAACGATGCAAGGTAGCCAGATCTGATGAACAGAGGAGGAGGCTAGTTGGCGCAATCATCATGATCAGGGGACTAGAAGTGGCGTGGGCACTAATCGGACCAAAAAGAATGGCCTGGTGCTTGTGGCTAGGGAGGGGCAACAAGGGGCTGTGGTTTTTTTTGAAGTTACTAATCATGTAGACTCTGAGGCACCTGAGACATGGGTTTTTCAGTAGTGATTTTTTTTTTTTAATTTCCTCCACTGATGGGGATGATCAGGTGCGGCAATGGATCACTGGATTTTGAAACAGAGTGGAGACTTCATTGGTCAAAGAGAATGGATTGTCAGATGGTAGAATGTCAACGACGAGACAAGGCAACGACAGCAGGAGATGGAAGCCATTTTTTTGTGTTTGCAGGTGACCGGATTCATGATCTAGTTGGGTGAAGGCATCGCCGGCATTGTAACATCGTCAACAACGATCTAGTTAAAGTGGATTGATCGATGGATGGTCTGAAGTGAGCAGTGTGATTTGGCAATGGCAGTAACAAGGGGTTGGTGGCTAGGGAAGCTCTAAGGGAGGAAGATGATGCACACAGATTCGATGCATCAGCGATACACTGAAACTACACACATGCGGCCCATTTTAGGTGATCCTAGAGTTTGATTTGAGTGTTTCAGGTATAGATTTTCATGTTTTGGGGTACTGTGAACGTGATGGTGGGGTTAGATTGAGTAAATTATGCTTCAGTGATGTAAATCTGATACGTATGTGCAAATCAACTGTGATTTAGTGATAGCCAATGATCCTGGTTAATAGATCTAGATGTTTTGAGATACTGCAGAGTTTGTGAATAGTGTGGATCGAGTGGATGGTGCGTCATTGGGCATGATTAAGGTTGGATCGGTTACTGGGGTTGGTCGGGGTAGATCAGGTTCGATCAGGTTTTGAGTTTGATTGTGCACATGGATGGTTTAGATTAACATGAAGTGATGGACTTCATGAATGGGTGTGCTATAGATGCTGTATTGGTTGAATTTTTGTCTATGTGTGCAAGGTGCAGATGATGCGCAGAGAGCATGAAGATTAGACAGTGATTTTCTTGAGTTTCAAGGTTGATAGTGGCTTTGGTCCTAAGATTATGATCAACAATGAATGGTGGTGAGTTCTTTAATTGTGATCGACGGTGGATTTGAGAGAGCCTAGGAGTCCTTAGACTGTGATTGTTGGAAAACAAATTCAACAATGTAGGCATGGTTTAGTAGCAAATGCACAGGTGGTGCATTGATGAGTGCATGGTTAATTGCACTGGTACATGGGTGGCGTAGAGGTTTGGCATGTATGCAAATTTAGCACATGTGTGGTACACAGGAATTGATGAAGCTGAGGGACATACAAAGGAGTGTGGTTTAGCATACATGTGGAAGATGGTAAGTATAAAGATAGATAGAGCTCTTGCACTCATGCGATCGTCTAAATGAACGAGAATGTTATGGTTGAAGGGTTGCACATGGGTAGCAGTTATAAAGGAACATGAATCTGGCCAAATTCGGCATGCGAGTGGTGACACTAAGAGTGGTGTGTAGAGATGATGACCGATCGGTGATGCAACAAGGTTCGTAGGAAAAGCTCTAGGAAGAGACAAGGAAGATGGTAAGATGCGCATTGAGAGGTAGTCTTCTTGATCTCTAGCTGTGGTGGTTTGATCTCTTTGGATGCTAGCAAAATGGAAGAGATGGAGCCACAAGTTGCAAAGTGGTAGATTATGTGGGAATCTTGGGTGGAGATGAGGATCAAGCTGGTTTGAGCGTGATGGATGATGAACTAACTGATGATGAGTTGAGATTTGCAAATGGTAGAGACACTGGTTAACTCTTCAAGAGCTGGTTTGATGTTTGTGGAATCTAAGTCAAGGTAGAGTTGACTTGATGTTTGCGGAATCCAAGCTAAAATGGAGTTAGCTTGATAGTTGCAGAATCCAAGCTAAAGTGGAGTTGGCTTGATGTTTGCAGAATCCAAGTCAAGGTGGAGATTTGTTGGGTTTTTCATGTCTTGTCTTCTGCAAAGTTTAGTAAGCCTGTGTATGTGAGATGGGCCTAGGGAGTCCATGTAAGAAAGTCTACTAAGAAAGCTATATATTGAGGTATTAGTTAGGGATTTATGGGGAGAATTCTAGGGTTATGATAGTGGGAGTCATCATGAAAATCCTAGGATTTTTTCCTGGAGAGGAGTGAGAAAGGGAGTTATCAGAGTGTGTTGATTGGGGATGCATGTGAGGCATTTTGTGAGATGTGTGTGAGATATCTTGAGAGTATTTTTATAACCTATATTTCATAGTGAATTAATTATCTCTCTCCTGTGGGTTTTTTCTTTCCGACTTGAAGGATTTTCTATGTAAATCTTGTGTTCTCTCTGTGATTGATTTATGCTTGCTTGTGTGTTCTCAATCATGTTTCCCAACAATTTGATAGTGCTAATTACTAGTTAGATGGATGAATGATAGTTGTATGATAGGATACTTGTGAGGCTTATCTTTATGCATGGTTTTGAAGAAGATGATGCCCTAGGGCTGATGCAGAAGACGAGATGACGCACCATGACTAACGTGCTCCGATGAATAGAAGACTAGGGTGGTGGGAATGGAAATGTTTCCAGAGGCTATTTTGTAAATTTTAATTTTATTTTTTAACAAAATGAGGTAGAATACTAACGACATGAGTATATTTGGAATTTTTTCAAATTTATGAGTTTATTTACTATTTTTTAAATAAAAGAGATATATTTGCAATATTGATAAAACAAAATAAGTATTACAAAAAAACCTAAATGAAAGTAAGAATGAAAAATTATTATAACTTTTTTCAACTAAATAATAAAAAAATTGAATAAAAAATATAATATATAGGATTTACTAAACTGACTAATAAAACAAATGAGAACATAAAATTGATTTATATAAGGTTAGAATAAAAATGTAAAATTGAAAAATTACAACTTTAAAAGTTTTAATAAATAACTATATCTATTTAAAGTTTAGAAAATACCAGCCAATTCTCTCTTAACTATCTAAATTGCTGATTATAATACATAAAATGAAGATTAATGGCATTGATCATTTTAAAGAATCTCAAATTAGGTAATAATTGATATGCTACCTTCATTATAGTTTGATCATAAAAAGGAATTGAAACGTGATGAGAATAAATATACTTTGTAAATACTTTATTTCACCTTTCAATAAAAAAGAGTAGAAAAATAAAAAATAAAAATACCTTAAAATAGTTTAAAGGCTAGTGTTGTTAAAGAAGAAAATAGTAACATACAAAATTCTATAGATTATGTCTAATGTTGACAAATGCGTCTTATATTTTCCTAATATTAATAATCATATTTTATGGTCTTGATATATGTAAGAACTTAATATCAATATCTTCTTAATAAAAAAGGATTCAAATTAGTGCATAAACCAATACATTGGTCATCAATAAGAATGATATATTCTTAGGCAAATGTTACTAAGATAATGGCTAAATAAATTAAATATAAATTATAATAGTTTGTTTCTTATTCTATGGATTCTATGCCATTCTCGTTGGCTAAGTTGAGGCATATTAATTGTTATATAGTGAAAATACTAACAAATTTATGCATAATTTCAAGATATAGAATTCAAATTGAAGATAGATGTGATGAGAGTGCCAAATATGAGATAAGAAAAAAAATATTTTTTAGTGGCATTAAAAAGTTGCAATCCTTGAAAATAATTCACTTTATTACATATGATTTAACTAATGTCTTAACTATTGAGTCTAAGTTTGAATGCTAATTATTGGTTTCAAAATAGGGTGTATGGCAAAGCATGAAACTAAGTAAGGTTGAGAAATTAGATGAATGTGCAAGTATAGAAAATAAATAGCAATGAAAGTACACAAGTACACACAACACTTTTTACATAAGAATTATAGTGGTTCAAGCTTTTTTGGCACTTACTCTACTCTCCAAAGTATCCCAAACCTTAGGTTCCACTAATTACGTGTGGAATCACATCTCCCTTTGTTTTTTGATATCATCGATAACTCATACAAAAACAAATTTCTCTAAGCTCACCAGGAAACTCTATACAATTGGTTTTTTTGAGCTTACCAACAAACTCTTTACACCACTCTACTATAAGGATCCCCTTCCTTATAGCAGAAAACCCAAATATCCCAAATAAGATTGTACATATGTAATACCTTTAACTAGGCAAAGATGTATAGAAATCAAGCTCAAATATAAAGAATAATTAAAAAATTTATAATCCTCAAACTCCTCTTTAGATGGATTTGATGTAACTTTATACTCGATGAAAATTGGAGTGCCTTGGAGTAAATGTACTTGAAGACTTGATTGAGTTTCTTATAATTAATTCATTTGTAGCACTTATAAGCCTTAAGCATCTTTTTTTTCTTTAATATAACTTCTACTTATAAGTTTCATAGGGGCTTCTGAGCATTTGGAAAAAGGTCATTTGAAATTTAGTCATTGAAATGTCATATCAATTCCCGACTGTTACAGTGACAGATCTCTATAAACGTAACCTCTCCTATGTTGAAAAACTCTATGGATAATCACGGCCCCTGAAGAATTTTGTTGGCCTTCTCTATTTATGCCTTTGTGGAGTATGGTCTTTATAGAGATTTCTATAGACCTTTGTAGATGCTCAACATACCTCTATGGATGTCATGACTTGGACTATCCAGTAGACAATGAGTTCTAAAGACCTCTATAATAGTAGGTTTTTCTTTGTGACTCTCCTTTGTCGATCCAAAGCTTAAGAACATTATTCCAAGGTTCTGACAGACCTATATAGCTCAACTCGTCTCCTCTCTAAGTCTCTTTTACCACTCAAAATTTTAGCACAAATTCATTAGCTTAAGTTCAAGTCATTTATAAGTTTTGTTGTTATCAAAACTATATACCTAAACTCAACATTAACACTTAAAAATAAGAGATATTTCAACACATTAATCAATGATTTTATTAGATTTTTATATGATTATTTAATTAAATCTAAAAATTAAGTCCTGGAAAGGTCTAAAATTTACAAGGTTAAAATAAAAAATTAAGTCTTAGAATTAAATCTTTTAGAAAAATCGATGAAGAGAATACTTTTTAATAAATTATATAAATTTTATTAATTTAATGATAAGATCTATGAATTTATGGCACTTTATAGTCCTTGACAATATAGTTTCCTATAATACAAAATAGAACATTAGTTTTAATGCTTCATTGTGTATTAATAAAATCTATTTTACTATTAAATTTATAGGAAAAAAAACTTTGTTGATAATCAAATCTGTTGAAAACAGGATCATGCTACTGAATAGCTATGTAGTGTATTGACTATTGAGTAGAGGACTTGTAAAATAGAAAAGAGTGTATGGTGGATACCTCATGCACCAACTCTGGTATTTAAGTCAACCAAAGGCTAAGGGTTTCGTATGGGATGACTTTAATATTCTCCCTTAGTGACCTAGCTCCCTCTTTATAATGCTAGGAGTCCCACGTTCCAAGGTCAGATGGAACTCTAACCTTATTGGGTTACATGATTACAACATGGAGAATGTTCCCTCCCTAGACTTTTTGAGAGGTGTTGTTCTTGTCATGTATGGGTTTAAGTATTCGCATTGATTTATTTGGCACGCGCGTTTTATTATTATCATGGCTATTGCATTTATTATCAAATTTTAACTCTACCCTCAAAGTCGTTGTCCTCTAAAACTTTGAGGAATTTTACAACCATACCTTCTACTTTTGCGAAGAGAACAATATTTCAAAAACATTAGTCACTTTCATTATTAACATAAACAAGTTTAACATAATGAAAAGTATTTAAGAGAGAAATATGAGTTGAGAAAAAAATATTTAATAAAGCTAAGATGTGCAAGATTAAATAATCTTATATATCATATTGAACAGTTAATGGTTGAAAGATTTCAAAAAGAGTTAGTATCATATACTTCCCTTATGCTTACCTATCATTCGAGATAGGAAGTAAACTTATTTTTAAAAATTAATTTATTAGTGTATGTTTTCTTATTTTTATATAATATGATTTGGATTTACTTAAGAGGTTTTTAGTATAGTTGATTTTTTATTAACACTTGCTGTATTATTGGTAATAAAGTTCGAGCAAAAGATTATGTATTCATGCCCCTATTAAGTTGTAATATATAACATCCTCTTATGATCAAGTATGTAAGACTATCACATGCCATAATCATAAGTATTATACCGCTTATTTAAATTAAAAATTCTTATAATATTTCAAATATTACATTAAACATAAAAAGTAAACACTAATTATGATCTCAAATACCAAAATACTTATTAATTAGATTAAAAATTCTAATAAATAAAATGTAATATTTAACTACAATACTTTCTTTTGACATATTCAGTTTGCTATTTTCCTAAAAATTCAAGTTCAACAATGATATTTCTTCTTTTTAAACTTTTTTCCTTTGTTTGATTCCTCTTTATGATTAAAAATATCTCATCTTCCCTATGATGAACTTAAATCTTAAAGAAAGAGGCATTAAAATAGATGAAATCCCCATTTTTTTACTAAAACTTAAATAAAATCCTTGAAATTACTCTAAATGCTCAAAGAAATAAGTTTAGTACTTCTAAATAGCTTTACAGGCCACAAAATTAAGCTGTAAGGGTTGTGAGAGATTTTTCGAAGGGCGGAAGATTTTTTAGGAAAAAATGAAGCTGACCTCTTAATTTTTTCTTCATCCAATATCATATCAAATTAATAATGGGTCAACACAATTTATAAGGGACTATATAAGCTAATAAAACTCATTTTTTTCAAAACTCATTAAAACATACCTACATAGCATATAGGTATTCACCACTACAAATATGAAATGGTTGTATCAAAAAGTCATGGATTCAATAGCTTTGAAGAAGTAACTACAATATCTTTTCTCCATGTCTATGTATATTTTAAATAAAAATAAATTTTGTTTTTCAAATCTAATTATGCTTAGATTTTCTTTTCTATTAAATAATTTCGTTATGTATAGATATGAGAGGCTTTCGATATAGTTAATTTTTTAATACTAATTTTTTTATTATTTATAAAAGTTTTCTTCCAAAGTTTTTAATTTCATATCATAAGTACATGGATTTTCAAAAATTAAGAAAGTGTATTAGCTTACACATATAGATTTCAAAACTGTTTAGATTTACATGTTGGTTATATCTTAGCTTATTAACTTATTATATTATAATAGATAACATCTTGTTAGGACTAAATATGCAAGGCTATCTCATGTCACTACCATCGTATCATACTATTTAATTAAATTAAAATTCTTATATATTTTACATGCTTCATAAATTACGAAAGGCCAATACCTATTATAACATAAAATAATATAATTCTTAATATGATTATGATTATCGATTATCATAATGATTTATATAATGAACAATTCAAAATTAATAAATAAAATTAAGCATTTAACAATTTTAGTACTAAAATAACTAAATTTGGGCTATTATTATGTGAATTATCTTTGCTGTTAGATTTAATCAGCCCAAGTAGAATAGATAATAATACTATATACTTCCAATATAATAATTATGGTCCATTTGTAAATGAAGAAAAGAGGTAGGAAAAAAAGGCAGAGAATGATGTAATGAAAAATAATGATTGAAAATAATAGGTAATAATAGAAAAATATAGTCATTAGATAGTTAAGATATCTAATCACATTAATTAGAGTAGAAAAATAGAGTAAAAGGTTTTCCACTTTTTTCCTTTTTACCAAACAGAGGTGAAAAAAAGGAATATAGAAAAATAATAGAAATTATGTGATATAATAGGGGGTAATGATTAAAAATAAAATGAATAAAGATAAAATAGGTAGAATATTTGTATAAAAAATAAAAAATAATAATTAAAAATATAAGTAATAATGAAAAATTAGAGTTGTTAGGTTGTTAAGATATCAAATCATATCAAAATTTCTATAAAAAGTAGTAAAAATGGTAAAAAGGTTCCACCCTCTTTTTCTCAATGCCAAGCACACCCTATTCCTAGTTATCTTTTGTATAGTTAATCATTATTAATTTATCTTAGTGTATATTTGAGAATGTGAAAAAGAGGTGGAAAAAATAACTGTGAAAAAGTGAGAGAAATGATGAGATGTAATATATGATACTAATTAGAAATAAAGTTAATAAAGATAAAATAAATAGATTTTTTGTATAAAAGATGAGAAATAATGATTAAAAATATAAATTATAACGAGAAAAAGTGAGGTTGTTAGGTAGTTATCATATCATGTCAAAATGTGTAAAAATAGGTCAGGGAAAAGGGTAGAAAAATTTTGGAAAGTGAAAAAGTAAGAGAAAAGAGAGAGAGTGGTGTGATATGATAGAGGATAATAATTAAAAATAAAATGAATAAAAATAAAATAGATAAATTTTTTATACAAAAAGATGTAAAATAATGATTAGCAATATAGGTAATCATAAAGAAAAGTAGGGTTGTTGGGTAATTAAGATGTCAAATCACATCAGAAGATATGTAAAAAGAGGTCAAAAAAGGTAAAAAAAAAAAAAAAAAGAGTTTTCCACCTTTTTTTCTTCATTGCCAAACACAACCTAAGTGTGTAAAATTTTAATTCTAACTAAAAATTTGTTTAAATCCTACAAACTTAAGAACTTTAAACTTAAGTAAAAATTTTCAAAAATATCAAAATTTTCAAAAATATCATTCTATGTATAAAATAATAAAAATATAATATTATTTATAAAATAAGCAAACATCCATTTATCTAACAAAAGTTTAATACAATTAAATTTATATATTTAATTATTTATACATAAAATTTAAACATATATTTCTATTATAGTCCATATTATTCTTATGTTTGTTATCTTATACATAATAAATGTAAGTAGTTTTTTCTCAGCACACGGCTCTAGGTATTACTCTACTTAATCAAAATTCTTTTCTTCTAATGTAAACTTTCATAAATCTAGCCTCATATAGGTTGAAAAATGTATACAATATAATGAATTACCCCATTCTTATCGTTGCTCAATACTATCCTATAAACTCAAGGTTATAGTAAGTATCAAAAGGGGATTTTTAATATATTTATTTTACTTAAAAATGAACTTTTCATTTTTAAAGATTTGAATAGATAGTCCATTATGCCAAAAATTTTGTGCTCAATAGTGAGAGAGATATCCATATAATTAAAGCCAATTATGTCTTCTCTATCATTATCCAAATAAGTTCAATCACTTAATTTTGGGTTTATCTTATAAATTTAAATAATCTAAAATATTAGTCATGATTTCTGCATGCATAAATATATGGTATATTCTTATGTGAAATAGGTTATGAATTGCAACCCCTTTAGTTTTTACAGATTATGATGTTATAGTCAAATCTAAGTCCCTCATCATGCTTAACATCATTTATTTAGTCTAGATATAAAAAATCATTTCAATTAAAAACTTATATGGGTCATGATAAATGTAAAATCATAAAATTACTTAAATACTTATTTGAATGTTGCAGTCCACATAAGTGTCCGATTGGGATAATTTGTGATATCTAGAGTAAATGAATGGTGCTAAACATGATGATTGGCTTGATTTAATTGGAATATTATGATGTATAAATACTCAAATGGTTGCAACTTTCAACCTATTTCTTATAAAGAAATTCTTATATACATGAGTTCTAATCATATGCACATATGCGTGTGACGTCCTTTCTATGAAGTTATTTATATCAAACTTAAACTGCAAAACCCGGTTCACCTTATGAAAAGTTTTAACTTTAGCATAATCTTTTATTCTAGAGAGTTTGCATAAGATCGTAGAGCATAGGAGGAAAGATTAAACCTGATTCACCTCGATTAAATATTTAATTAAAACTTTTTACCTAGATCAGATATAGAGACATGACATTGAAAATATCTTATCTAATGTATTGATAATTTTTTATGAATTAGTTTTATATTATTTGATAATATAATTGGGTTCTTTTAATCGAAAGTATTAATTATTTAGTTCGTTAGGCTTGGCTTAACCCAAGAGAAGAGGAATGAATTTAGTTTATAAAATTTCATGCTTTACCCTTGTTTAACTAAATTTTCTCTTTTCGTGCTTTTGTGCAAATTTTAATGAAATAAGTAATAAAATTGTAGCATGCAAGGAAATAAATCAATTACACACAAAATGCACAATATATTGTAGTTCAGGATAACCTCCCTACTCCACTCTTCCAAGAGCACACCCTTTGTGCCTTGAGTTCCACTATCTATATAATAGACTATGAATTAGTGCAACTAGTTGTTCTAGGGGCTATAAACAATTTAATAATTAATTATGAGACACACTATAATAATCAAGTTGCTATTCTTAATTCCAGCTAAAGGAGGGATAATAACTAGTGCCTTTGTACTCTTCTAGATTTCAGTTCTAGGGGGTATATACCTTAATGTTACTACACTCTTTTAGATTCCAACTTTAGGGGGCTTAATACAAATTAATAAGTTATTTCTGAGACATACTGCAACAAACACACTTGTTCTTCTTAAGATTGGTCTCCTCTACCAACTCAAGGTATACACAAATAAAATGAAAGAAAGAATTACACTTTTTGGCTAGTGTATCGATCTAAGATCAGCAGAAGACTTGATCTTGAGAAGCTCTTTAAGGAAGGTTAAGTGCTTGGCCTTTGAGTTATAGATTTTTTTGAACATTAAAGCTCAATCATCCACTTGTTTAATCCTTGAAATGTGCCAAAAATTTTCCTTAAATAGATCTTCAAAAGACTTGACCATTGAAGAAGAAAGGGTAGCAATTTGTGGCTTTACAATGTTTGAATTTTCCACCATTGGAGTTGACAGGTGGTACTACAAGCGATTGCAGTATTTGGCTACTCCTCAGGCTATATGGCAGCTAGTTGGACGAACCAGCTACAATCAAAACTTTAACAAAACTCCCGAATGTTTGTCCCTGGCCACTCACAGGCAATATGGCAGGTAGTATGAGCCAAGCGATATGTCGTGGTGCCTCTAGCTTTGGTTGCGCTCGTAGGCGGTTGCGAATGTCAAGGGACTTCACTTCATCCTGGAAAACTGCAAGCAATTTTCATAGGCGGCAGGTGAAGCGACTGCAAGGTAGGCAACTACGCTATGCGACTGCGGACCTGCACATGAAATTTTCTGCACTTTTCCACTTTATGAGCCTTGACATTTTACATATAAGTATTTTTGTGTATTTTATTTTATGATTTTCTCATTGAATATTTATTGTGAAGGCTACACACACAAATATATATATATATATATATATATATTCATTTTGCAAAAGTTTTTAATGTATGAAATGATGTCTCTTTAAGGCACATGTTTTTATTTTTGCAAATATATCTCATTTAGTACTATCATTCAAATACTTTTACTTCAAACATCATGATCATGAAAATATGAGATGTTCATCAAGTTAAAAAAAGCATTCCTGACATGAATAATCTCTTTAGCCTATTTTAAGTATATATTAATCAAACTCATCACAATATGATTAAACCAAGTTAATGTAATATGGATCGTTACAGTTTCTCCTTTTTCTAATCATTTATAAATATTTAAGTTTATTCAAGTGAATAAATTGTGTAATATGCTTGCAGCTATTGTTCTTTGATAATGTAATTATATTTAAAGCATATCTGTTAAAATTTCAAGCTTCCTAATCTTAACAATTGCTTCATTAGCTAAAATTAAAGTCTAAGACATGTTTTGTTATCATCAAAATCATACACTTAAGCTAACATGAATTATTTTTTTCTTCAATCCATATATATGGTTAGTGATGATATCAATTTGTAAAGTTGAGGCATAAAGCTTTTAGATATCAATGTATTTTATGTCCATGCAACACTAGAGGCCAAATACATAATTAAAATATTAACATGACCCTTTACTTTTTTTAAAGATATATAGGAATTATTAGACAGTTATGAACAAAAAAGAGGTATGAGGAATTTGCATTGGTATAGAACTTAGGTATTCAATTCAGTTAATGCTTCCTCTTCTTAATCTCACACAAACTTTAAATGTTGGAATGGGTGGTCCACAAAAAATAAAAAATAAAAATATCAAAATCTACAACTTTAACTCTTATAGTTGCTATTGATATAATAAATTGAATTCCATGTTAATTTTAAATTTTAATACATGTATGTCTTTATATTCCATGCCTTATATAAGTAATGCTCTATTTTGGTAAAGATTCATGTTAATATTTCAATTGTGTAGTAGGCCTTTAGTGGTGTATGGACGAAAAATACATTGATATCTAAAACTTTATGCCTCAACCTTACAAATTGATATCATCACTAACCATATATACAGACTGAAGAAAAAATAATTAATACTTTCAATTAAAAGAACCCAATTGTATTATCATATAATACGGAACTAATTCATAATTAAAAAAAAATATCTTATCAATACATTAGATAGCATATTTTCAATGTCATGTCTCTATATTTAATCCAAGTAAAAAGTTTTAATTAAATATTTAATTGAGGCGAATTAGCTTTAATCTTTCCTTCTGTGCTCTGCAAGCTTACGCAAACTCTCTAGAATGAAAGATTGTATTAAAGCTAAAAATTTTCGAAAGGTGTACCAGGTTCTGCAGTTTGAGTTTAATCTAAATACCTTTATATAAAAATCTCCACCACTTCAATCTAAGGGCTAAGGTTCATGTACGCAAAAAGGATATTATATGTATGTGCACATAAGATAGAACTCATATATATATATGGAAAATGATCCAGTGTAGCTACCTATATTGAAATATTCAGTGTAGGCAGCTTTTTCACCATGTGATGTGGTAGGCGTCATCCAAGCCCTTCGTGGGCGCTGCAAGTAAGGGATAGAGCGAGAGTGCACCATTTGACTCAGTCTCCCAGAAACACAAAACTCACAGTACGGAGGGGGTGCTACGTGACTGCTTCCAATCTCCCATCATTGAAGATTTCAAAAATTCCAATGTGAAAATACCCAAAACCCAAACCTCTTTGCCATCTTCTCACCTCATTAAAATTTTCACATCAAGGAGGAATTTATAAAGTGTATTTTAAAAATCTTTATTTTTAGTGTAAATTTTATTATTTTTTTATTAATGTGTAAACCTCTTTTATTTTTAATGAAAATTTCATACATAACATAATTGAACATCAGCAATCAAATTAATAAATTGAAATATAAATATTTTGAGTCTAAATTTCATTAATTTATTTATAGTGTAAATTTTACTGATTTCATTAAAAGTTTTTTTTAGTGTACGTTTCATTAATTGAAACTAGATCTAGATTAAAAATTTAAAATCCAATGCTAAAAAATCAACCGCTTATTGTTTTAATCAATATCCCAAATTATGTTCCATATCCAAAAATCAGTATTCCATGTCCCAATTCCATGTCTATGTCTAAAACGCACTAAAACATTCCATAATTCATATCCCAAATTATGTCTCCCATATCCAAAAACCCAGATTCCATGTCCCACAGTCAACTTTATGTCCGAAATGCAATACAACCCGCGTAGTAATCCATGTCTTGAACAAAGGCCTTTCATGTCCAAAACCCAGATTCCATGTCCCACTGTCAACTCTATGTCCAAAACGTAGTAAAACCTTAATGTAAATAGGGAAATTGAAGCCGATTCTTCATTTCAGAGATAGCAACTTCACCTCTCCTCCCTATTTTCCAAATCCTAAATCTTAGCAACTTTCTCATCTTCATTGCAGACATAGCGTCTTCCCATAACATTTAAACATTCCTCTGTCTCACCTCCTATCTTTTCCATTTTTCCTATTTGCGCCATATTTTCGGCCCGATGATTTCCTAAATTCATCCCTTCTTTATCCCAATCCAAAATCATGACTAAAATGGCTGATTCACACATGGTAGCAGCTCCAGCATCTACAAAGTCTTTCAGAAGAAGAAAAGTAAGAGAGGAACAAGAAGTAGAAGCATCTCCATCACAGTGGAGAAGGTTGGGCAAGTACTCCCTGCTAGAGGTATTTTTCCTGAATAATCATGAATCCTACAATCAATTTGTTAATGTCTATAAAAAAAAGTAGTGAAGAAATGGTGTCTTGATTTCGACTGACTAGGTGAAAATGAGTTGGATTTGGACATTTGTAGATGGATTAAAATCCAAGAGTGGACTGAGTTTATGAGTTACAGGAAGAAATGCTACACAAGGATGGTTAAAAGTATTATTCTGCAACTATAATTCAAAGACGAAGAAATCATGGATAGGAGATAGAATAATAGATTTATCTCCTGAGAACATAAGGGAGTGTCTAAATTTTCCTATGGTTGAAAGAGAGGAAAAGAATTGGCCTACCTCGAGAAAATAATTATTTTCAAAGGTGGCTGGAACAGATATTGACAATGAAGTAAAGATGCTACATTCCAGCTATTTGGACAAAAATATGAGAATGACCCACATTTTTCTCATCAACAACATCTTTCCAAAAACATGAGGTAGGGATAACATTTCTAAGAAAGATTACAGAATGTTGTGGGTAGTGAAGAATAAGAAGAAAATAGACCTAGTAAAGACAATCTCAGATCATTTGTTTCAGGTCAAAAGAAATAACAGATATCATCTTCCTTATGGAATGATCATGACAAAATTCCTAAGAAGAGCAGAAGTTGATTTGACTTTTGAAGATGGAGAGAATTTAGAAACTCTGATTTGATGATTGAGGTGAATTTGACAAAAATTAGTCCCAAAAGGACCAAGCCATCCAAGCGAACAAGATTTGAAGGTGGAATAACCGAAATAAGAGAACCAAAATTTGTTGTTTTAGGTGTGCAAATAAGGGAAGAAGATCCCACTGATAGAGTAGAGGAGGTGGTTGCTCAAATAAGGGAAGAAGTTCCCACTGAAAATGTAGCAACAATGACACATGTAGCAACTGCAGAAATAACAACAAGAACAATAGCAGCAACAACAGCTTCTCCACTCACAGAAGCAGCAACACCTCCTCCAAGTAGGTCTTCATCCTTCACTAACAGCAGTGTTGAGAATAGGCTGAGAAAACTTGAAGTTAATGTTGGTGCTCTAAACATCAAGATGGATTCAATGAAGGAGCAGATGGATTCAATGTCTCAAAAGCTGGATACTTTGATCTGTTTGGCTGAGTCCATCAAGTGGCAATCGAAGCTTGTTCAATCCTCTTCTCCATCATCATCTTTCTATGAGCTCAAACCTTCTTCACCCCTGAGATCCCCTAACCTCCATCATTCTGATCACTCTCATCAATCTCCATCTCACAGTGGTGATTAGTCTCATCATACTCCATCTCACCATTCCTCACCCTCTTCTCCCATTCATGAGTATAGACCTACTTCACCTATCAGGTCTACTCATCCCACGAGTACTTCCTCCTCTCTAAGTGTTGAAATTCTTTCATCTCCACAATTGCCTCCTTAAATCATACCCCACACTTCTCCACTTACAACTTCTCCAATTATTGCAGTTCTTCCATCTCCATTTTTCCCTCCTCAGCCTAGACCCACTCCATCCTTTTAACTCAGAATCCTCTCTCTTTGAGCCAACTATTCCACTTGCAAACATTTTAACATGGATGAAGGTGACTCTAAATAAATCTTATCTCTCATCTCCATAGGAAACTGCCTCTCCGCTATCACAACCACCTCCCCTGCAACTACTCCACAAGAAACTGCCCCCTCTCAACAGACAACACCTCCTCCCCCTCCAAAAAACCTCTAATGCCTCATGTGAAAAAACTTCCAAAAGTCTCTAAGGTTCTTATAGTGGAACAGAAGTCATACATCCTCCCCACTCTAATATCACCTCCTCCAACATATAAAATTCAGTGTCCCAAACTTCCCTAATTGACACATTCAATCGGTGGAGTCTAGAGAAAAGAATAAAAATGACCTTGGAAGAAATTGAACATAGGCATTTGATAAATCAAATGGTTGCCCAACTTCTTGAATCCCAAAAAAGAGTAGTCACTCTCCCTGATCTTCCTTTCCCAGCTTTTGAAGATCAGGATTTCCTCAACCGTATTATAATAATGAAAGGTCCAACCAGGAACTTCAAGCCCAAACTACTCCCAGATGGTGATGCAATCATAGATAAAATACTAAGTGATTACATCCTACCCACTTCATCCAACCCACCACCTCCACCCCTACAAAATCTTTTGCTTCGAGTGGGTTCAGGATCATTGGATCATAGGTTTAGATTTCATTTTATAACTAACACATCTGATCCTAACTTCATTTACCTTCTAGAAGATGTTTATCTCATTCGTAAGAGTAGGCACTTTGATGATTTAGGCTTGGCCCATCTCCATTTCCAGAGTTTGGATATCCCCTATATAGAGCAAAACTTAGGATTGTTATATCACCAGGAAAGGGAAAATCAAATTCTATTGGATCCACATCCCACTCCCAAACAGAGGTTATTGCTGCCTCCATTTCCACCCCTCAACTTCGTCCATCCAAATCTCTTTCTCTCAGAAGTAAAGCTCAAAATTCTAAGCAGCTTCCTCCCCTCAAAAAGAAAAAAGGCAATTTCCAGACCAACTACTAAACTCCCTTCTTCCACCCCTCAGCTTCCTCCATTCAAACTCTCTACTACCAAACTCCAAGCATCACCTTTCCAAACTAGACCACCTCCATCCAAACCTTTTACTACCAAACTCTAACCCTTTTTAAACCAAACCACCTCCATCCAAATCTTTTACTACCAAACTCCAACCATCACCTTTTCAAACCAGACCACCTTCATCCAAACCTTCTACTACCAAACTCAAACCATAACCAAGCCAACCCCAACCACCTTCATACAAACCACTTCCTCCTCCTCCCATCTACTTATACTAAGAGGAGTATACTCGCAGACTTAGAGCAAATAACATAACTCTTCAAGCTAGGCATCTCCCCTCCTACCCTGAGATGCTTATACCTGAATACCAAGCTAGTTTCAAGGTAATCCCTCCTCTTGTACCCCCATCAGCATTACCAGTTGCATCCACATAGGTTCAAGCGATTCTCACAAGAATATTCATAATATAAACGGGTCCACAAGTATCTTTTAAAAAACTAAAGATGACCAAATCCAACAAATAGGAGCCCAAATCCAAGAAATAAATCATCTTTTGCCATAGAGATATTATTTGTAACTTTGATATGTACTCATTTTTTCTTATACTTACACTATAAATTGGAGATTTGATAGGTATTCATTGATATATAATACTTAAACTGTGATCTGTAAATATAATATATACTCATTTCTATATAATACTTACATTGTGTACAGAATGGTTATTATCTTACGGAAGTCGGTAGCAACTTGTCTCATTTTATTTCCACAAGTGAACTAATATAGGGGATGGTCTTCCCAAGCTTTTGATTTTGTTAGATGCTAGACATGGGACTTGGACTTGGAACATGAAGGGTGAGACTTGGACTTGGGATATGGAGAGTGAGTCATGAGTCATGGGACATGGAGAGTGAGTCATGGGTTGTGGGACATGGACATGGGACTTGGGGCATGGAGAGTGAGACATGGATATTAGGAACCATTCATCCATGTCCGTTTCATAATCTCGGACATGGATGAACGGTTCTCAAACATGGTGTATTCCAATATAGCGCTTGGAACCTTTCATCCATGTCTAACTTCATAATCCCGAACATAGATTATGAATCCGGACATGGATGAATGGTTCCCGAATGTATTCTAATGTGGCGCTTGGAACCGTTGATCCATGTCCGACTTTATAATCTCGAACATGGAATATGAATCCGAACATGCATGAATGGTTAGATCAGGTCATGGGATGAACGATTCTAAGCGCCCAAGTCCCACTAAACATGTCTCACACCCATGTCCCACTGTCCATCTCCCATGTCCCACTGCCAATGCCCACCTCCCAAACTCCATATCCAATGCCTATGCTCGCTCCCATGCCCCATGTCCCATTGTCGATGTCCCCTATCCCATTGTCTATGCTTATGTCCCAAACTCTATGTCCCAAGTCTTATGCCCACGTCCCATGTCTCACTGTCCATGTACTATGTCCCACTGCCTATGCTCATATCCCAAACTCCATGTCCCAAGTCCCATGCTTACGTCGCATGCCTACTGTCCATGTTCCAAGTCCCATTGTCCCATTTTCCATGTCCCACTATCCAAGTCCCAAGTCCCACTCTCCCATTTCCCATGTCCCACTGTTAATGCCCACATCCCAAACTCCATGTCCCAAGTCTATAATAAGCACTCTTATATTATAATAGCTATGGTATGAATCTCCACGGTGGATTCATATATTCGTGTTCCATTCAAGTATTTACATAGAGTCTTGTAAACATACAAGTGTTCATTGCATGCTTCTTACAGAAGTAAAAGAATCAACAAATATACCAAAATAACTACCAAAATTACATGGTGTATTTTTACACACCCTTCAGTAACTTGAAGGCAAGTTAGAGTCTTCATGGATGGTCACAATACTTCGAAGCTCAAAAAAGTCTCCCAAAGGGTTTGCAACCTTCATTCATTGCAAGGTTTCGTGTAGTGGGTTGAGGTTGGGCCTAGGTTTGAGGCAGGTCCCAGGAAGCTCTCGAATTCTCACTTGCCATCCTTCGAGTTCTCTTCCTAGTTGAACCTAATCTTAGTTAAGGACAGCATAAGTTCTCACCAAACCCAGTGTTTTCTCCCATTGCTATTGTGGCATCTCCATAAGTTGCATTTTCAACTAGGATACCTCCCACTCTAGACCACCGATTTCTAGTCTAGCTTGATCCTTTAATGTTGTGAAGAATGCATCCCAAGATCCATTATATGGAGAGCTGGACATATTTTCAATAGATGGATTTCCAACATTGAGGAAGATGAGGTCTGAGATGCTTCAGATGTCATTCGGGCATTTATAGAAATTCTCTTATGGGTTATATGTCGATTCAAGTGAATATCATTGCACAATAATTAATATCTATACATTATTAATCTCACAATACCCAACTAATATTCCTATGTAACTTGAAGCATCATAAACAATGATGGAATATTCGGTGGTTCTAGGCATTTAAACTTAAATGGTTGTGCATGGACATCACCAAAGAATTAAAGAAAACAAAATAGATATACAGAATGTGCAAATATTCTAGTAAGATAAATTATAATATATTAATACATCAGTTTATTCAAAACATCTATTACATATCAGAATTAAAACCAAGAGCACGATAGAGAGAATTGGTATCTAACCATGGGTATGTCGTCTCTAACTCCTTAAGGATCCGAGTTATTTCATGCTGATTGAAACCAAAAAAGTGGTCAGATGCCAAGTGTTGGATACTCTCCATTGTTCTTATTGCATTTTCGATCTCACCCTATAACCGTTGACGTTAGCGGTTTACCTTGAAAAAGTGCCCTGCCCATGAAAGAATCATGTCTTGCTTGATGAGTTGTTATTCTCACAGAGAAGTTTGCAACGTTTGTATCTCTTTGTGCAATTCTTTGACCTTGCATAAAACCCTCTCCTTGGGAGTGGTATTCCATAACCCGCACCAAGCATTTGGCTTTCCATTGTCCATTACTATCAATGGTTGGAATGAAAAAATGCCTGAGAAGTTCTGGACTTGGAGAAGAAAGGTTGAGAATACTAAGGGATACTAACCTGTTTTTGGATTAATGCGTAAATTAAGTCTAACCTCAGAAATCAGAATGCGCTCTTCTCCACCTTAACAAGGATGCATGCATCTCCTCGTAAATAAAGAATATCGAGCCTTCTAATAATCCTCTACAAAGTCGCATTGAATGAAACTCCTGACTAGCGTTGCATATGTGATATGGAGTACCTTGTTAAGTTAGATTATGTTGTATTTGGTTATTGAGTATTATGTCAATCAAGAAAAATTAAACATATATGGTTATATTTGCCTATATGATATCAATTAACATGTGTGAATTTTTATTTTTAATTTATTTTTTGTACCTTACAATATGAACAATTCATTAACAGAGTACGTAGAAAATTGTGGCTCTTGGATGAACCACTCATGACAAACAGGGTGGTTTGGCTAATGCCCCGAATTAAAACTTCATATCCGGGAAGAAAACCTTTAAAAGAAAAGATGACAGGATAAACAAAGATATGCAATGACATTTTAATTAAGTTCTAAATCACAACAACACAACAAAGGTCTTCTTGAACATGGTGTAATCACAGCAGATTCGTATAAATAACTGTCTAAAATCGCATTTCAAGGTAAAATAATATAGAAAGCTCAAGTTCAAAACCATTGTCTCAAAAGTTTGTATTACAAAGAAGTACTTCAATGTCTATATAAGCTACACTATGACAAATATAAGCATTATAAGACTTAAAATTTATAGTCTTCCCTTGCATGCCTTGACCTCTGTCTCCAACACCCTGCAATTGGCGTCAAATCATAACAACTCCTCTCTGGTGTGCTACATTTCTTGAACTTTTGATCTTAGCTGTCGGTTCTCTTCATGCATAGCATACAGCTAGCTATTCAGCCTTCTAATCTCATACATTTGATTACTTCTAAATTGATGCTCTCTATTAGACACAAGGGAATCCACCTATCAAAAGAAGGAACATTTGCTTGGACATCCTGTAATGAGATAATTAAATAGTTGTCCATTACATCAGCATGTTTATACAAGATACTAAAGAGAAGTATAAAAGAGACTTACGAAATAACCTACACAACTGAGAAATCGCCTCCTTGGGTTTTTATCCATATAAAAAGTCAAAATACGTGCTTCATAACCATATTTATAAGAAACTCTTGTCAAATATGGCGAACTTGTACTTACGGATGAAGAAGTTATATGAAGTATTCTACGACAGCCACTAATGATCCCGTTAGTATTCAATTGTGACTTGAATTTCTTACTAGTGCGACCTTTCATTTTCACACTATGTGGATCTAGTATTGCATTTGGTTAGGAGTTGTGGCTATGTATCCTATCAATTGGGGCATTAGCTGGTAGAGTTGTCATATCATCATTTGAGGACAACACTAAATTAGGCTGATGTACAACCCCTACATTTTCATTATTGAAATTGGTATCACTCCCTTTAGCATCATCACGTGCATCCACGTGTACCTAAAACGTGTTATCTCTTATATTCTTCTATTGATTTTTGAATCCCTTTCAAGCCTTCAAAAACAATTTCATAAAGAGCCAAATCAGAGGTCTCATCACGAACAATTTTACCACATTCTTACATCAAGTTGTGGTGTCATATAATCTTTGAATTTTCAACACTTGATGTTGTGGCACATTATTAGTGTATGATCCTTTTCTTAGGTTTTTGAGTCCACCTCTTCAATATTAGTTTTTCACACTATCCCTGAAAAATCCCACTTTTTACATGAATATGTGGCCATTGTGCTTTCATTTTCCCATTCAACTCTTCTATCCCTTTTAGGATCACCACTTGAATATCTATGAATAACATATTGATCTATATGGCGATTTAACACACTAATCTATGCAAAATAATATTGGCATTGCTCAACTCTTTTTGGAATTCTAAAAAAATCTCCTTTGTATACACTTTTGTCATGTCACACTCGATAATGTGTTGTGTTTTCATAATTGGGATACCATATGTTATTTTACAATTAGTATCTATTTCTGCCTAATGCCTCCCTTTAGCAGCCTGTTCATATGCAAAAGCAAATTCTAACAATTTCATGCTACGATAAACATATTTATCAAATAATGAATATATGCTCTCAGATCTCCCTGTAGTTGTCATGCTAACTAAAAAATGACATCTAACACAAGCAGGCACCCATGCATTTCTGATACTATACAGTTGTTGTAGCCATGGGTGATCATGCAAGCCATAAGTACCAATCATATCAACCCATGCCTTTTCAAATGTATCTGATGTCTTACTTTTGTATATGCAATTGGACCAAGGCTTCTGAAAAGTTAGATTATTATGGGATCAAAATACCCATCTTTTTTTAATGTTTTATTCAGGCATCATATGCAAAAAACATAGTGGGTTTGAAGGAATACATCTCTTACAGCCGCTAAGATAGCAGCATCTTAGTCAATCACTATTACTTTGAGAGCTACACCTCCCATCATATCAAGTCATACTTTGAATAACCATTTAAAATCAGTTATTGTCTCACCAAAAAGTAGTCCTATCTCAAGTAATATTGATTGTTTATGATGCTTAACGCCAACAAATAGTCCAAATTTCATATCATATTCATTTATTTTATACTTAGTGTCAAAATATATAACATCACCAAATGCCCCATAATCAATTTTGGTTGCACCATCAACCCAAAAAATGACATTAGATGTCCTTCCCCATCCACTTGTAGGTCAAAACTAAATTAAGGAACAAATTTTGATTAACTCTGAAAGTATTGTAACAAGGCATCTACCGCACCCCCCCCCTAAGCTAAACTTGGATTGACATCGTCTTTTTTAAGCATTTCTAATGTCTAACTGTGAAAACCCTAAATTCTCCAACCCACCTACCTCACAAGCCATAAAGTCTAATGCCTTTGCTGCACTAACCCTAACCCCAACTTGATTCAATCCTTCCGCAATATATACTTGACAATCCGAAACATTCCTATGTAATCATAAATAATGAGATTTATTAGGTGATTCTAGACTATGACTATGTTTAGGTACAAATCTTATAACAACCTACTTATCACAATTACTACATTTAGAAACTCCAAGCAATGTCATGCAATTACATCTGGTGAGACATCTCTCTTTATACTTTCACTTATTTTTTTTATGGGGGCCACATTTGAAGCTTCATTGGATGATTTGAGTCAGCCGGCGGGCAATCTACTTCTGTAGTTTTGGCCTTCCTTAATCCACTTTAGAGCATTTAAAAATGCGACCACACACATTTCCATTAGCCAACTTTCTTGCATAACTCTTTCTAATACTAAACCCACATAGTTTTGAATAACCATTGTAGAACTAATAAGCATCTTCCTATCAAATTGCTTGCCAATCTTTGAGGTTAGATCAATGGAACTCTGGGCAAAATTTTGTGTATTCCTATCGATGAATTTAGTACATCACTGCCTAGTGCATCTATATTATCGAATTCTGTAGTACCTATTTCGACACCTCGTCCATTTGGATCAGGGGAACCTGCCTCATCCCTCTCATTTATATTCACAACATCTACATATAAATCCATGGACCAAAAATAGCCTGTTTCAAAATAGATAATAACATTGCCCTTGAGTAAATGCGCTAATCACTACAAAACATGATACACAGTATAAAAATTCAGATGAATAACCATTTAGCTTGTAAAGATGAATTTATTTTACTAATCATAAATCCATTTGCAATTGAAAACTATAATAATAAAATCAATGGATAGGAATTAAATAAAAAAATTGATTAATTTAAATAAATTAAATCTAATAGACATTTAATCAAATAGCTACTGTGCAATTCAAATATTTCCAATCGACAGAAGCTTGAACAGCTATCTCACTTTAAGTAATAACAAAAGCACATGGGACTGTCGAGAATCTAATGCAACTTTTAAAAAAAAACAATGACAGTGACAAAAATGAATGAGTTGAACGAATATGACTTACTTCAAAAAATTCTCCTTTGCTAGAGTAGCAGGTTTGATAGCTCCTTTGCGATTGTGAATGAGACTTGAAGGAATCAGTCAATTTCAAAGTTTGCTCCAGGTCAGGGGATTTGAGGGTAGTAGAACTACGAAAGTAGACATGAAAAAATGATATGGGAGATGCGGGAGCTGGTGCAGATCGAAGGAGAAAGATTGATTTCCAATTAGGGAAGAGCGGAAGCAGAGCAGACAAGGCGGGAAGATGGCACAACACTGTGAGTGAGGGAGACTTGAAGCAATCTCTGTCGCACACCCTCTGTACCCTGTTTTTCCTAATTACGCAGGTTTTACTGCATTTGGGACATTAAAATTCATAATGGGACGTAGAATCTAGATTTTCGGACATAAGGCATAGTTTGGGACATAGATTATGGAATGTTTTAGTGCGTTTTGAACATAGACATAGGGTATAATTTGGAACATGGATTAAAACAATTAGCAGTTAGATGTTCCAGCGTTTGATTTTAAATTTTTAATCCAGATCTAAAGTTAAAATTTAATATAAAGTTTAAATTAATGAAATTTACACTAAAAAACTTAATGAAATTAATGAGATTTATACTAAAAATAAATTATTGACATTTAGACTAAAAAAATTTAATATAAAGTTTCAATTAATGAAACATACACTAAAAAACCTTTTAATAAAATTAGTAAAATTTATACTAAAAATAAATTAATAAATTTAGTTAATAAATTTAGACTAAAAAATTTAGTATAAAATTTATTAATTTGATTTCTGATGTTCACTTATTCTATCCTCAAAAAATAATGAAGTTTGTTCAATAAAAATAAATTTGTTATTATAAAATTTATTAATTAAGTGCATATCTTTTAATATAAAATTTCAGACTAAGAAGACTTCTTTCAGAGATGTGAGTGAGGGAGACAGTCGGCAGTCACATCGTAGCCCTCTCTGTACCGCGTGTTTTATGTTTCTGGGAGACGAAGTCAAACGGCACACTATCACTCCCTCTCTAACTCGCAGCGCCCACGAAGGGCCTGGATGACGCCCGCTACATCGTACGGTGAAAAGGCCGCCTACGCTGGATCATTTCTCTATATATATACATATATGTATATATATATATATATATGTAGGCCCACTATGCTAAAACAAATGCAGGTGCTTCAAGATGATAACTAAATTATGAGATTTAACCCGACCCTATCTAAGTAAACCCAAATGTTTTAAACATGTGTAAAAGGCTATTTAGAAAACCTAGGGTCAAGATTTAATAGTGATACAAGGCCAGATCATCTATTGGGGTTATCACCCATTACTCGCATAATTTGCCCTTCGGGGGCATTTGTTGGATAGCTTAAAATCATATACCCTTGGTTATACTAGAGCGATTCAAATCACACTGGGAATGAGTCAAGGCAAGTAATCAACTACCCAATGTGTTGAATAACTAGCGATGGGTTAAATTTAATTAGTACTTTAATGGACAATCTAAACAACTTTTTGTTGGACCGTTCAAATTAAAAATACAATTAATGTATCTAAAAATATCTCGCTTAAACTTCAGTAGAACCAAAGCTCCACCATACTACCATGGCTCTACCATGCCAAGAGGTGCTATAACACGCCACCATGGCTCCACTATGCCAAGAGGTGCTCTACCAGGTTAGTTGTGCTTTGCTGCCAGGCTCTACCATGCCACTAAGGCTCTGCCATGCCAGTTGTGCTCTACAACACCAGGCTCTGCTATGCCAGTTGTGCTCTACAACACTAGGCTTCGCCATGTCACCAAGGCCCCGTCATGCCAGTTATGCTTTGTAATGCCAAGCTCCACTACGCCACTAAGGCTCAACCATGCCACTAGGCAGGCTCGACCATGCTAGTTGTACTTTGCAACGCCACGCTCTGCCATGCTAGTTGTGCTCTGCAAAGCCAGGCTCTACCACGCCAGTTATACTTTCTCATGTCAGGCTCTGCCATGCCACTAAGACTTCACCACGCCATCAGGCAGACTTCGCCATGCCAGTTATGCTCTGCAACGCCAGGCTCCACTATGCCAGTTGCATTCTAATGGCTATAAAAGGCCCAAATGTTAAGAAGAGAGGGAGATCTTTTTCTAAGAGAGAGAGCAGGTGCTGGTTTTGCTGGAGTTCATCTTCTTCCAAAGCCAGACTCTGCCAGAACGTTATCAAAAGACAAACTCTGCTCAGGCATTTTTCTCTTTTTTGAAGATAGACTTTCTTCTTCCTCCTCCTTGAAGTTTCTTCTTCTTCCACAATAGTGAAGGAACTTGGATTTTGTTTTATTTCATCTTGAGGAAAGTGCTTCGTTATTCTAAGATTGTCATGGCCATCTGATCTAGCCTTGGAGAAAACTCCCCCATAATGCATAGTAGTTTCTTCTGCTTGTGATGTGGCAGGTTTACTACTTCAAGGAAGGCAACCATTAGAACTTTGTGGTCTCTTGAATGAGAAGTATTAGACCATCATAAACTACATCTCTTTGACTTTCATACTTCTACAAATATTAATAAAAATAAAAAAAATGAACTCCATTGATCGATTTCATGCTAAATATTGAACAAGAGGAGCTTCTATTAATGACGGACTTTTGAAATGAGTAAAAATGGGGAAGATGACCACCTTTGGTGAACTCCCTAAATTTATTATTCTCTTGATCATAAGACCAAATTGTCTATTATTAGAGTTGAAATCTAAGTAGTACCCACACAAAGGCAAGGCCCACGAATCATGGAGATGATGGCATGGGCCCCACCTATCATTTCATATTTTCTAAATAAAAACTTGGGGATAACCACTAATGGTAACTGTGATTAAGCTTAATTTTAAATAATTAAGTTAATATACATTATCCAAGTTGTTAAACCCTTTCAATCTACACAAATCCATCATTTGTAATCTGGATCTATGATCTCTCATAAACGGTAGAGATCACTCACTTCTAGTTTTCCATGGGATATTGAAAAATATCACTTATCAATTCATTTAAAAGCCTAAGTCTAGGACCGAGTCACTGAGTTACTAAGTCATGACTTACTAAGCCAAACCTTAGCAAACACCACTTCCCAATTCATTCAAAAGTTTAAGTTTAGGATTGGGTTACCGAGTCAAAACTTAGCAAACAGCATGTACCAAATCATTTAAAAGTCTAAGTCCAGAACTAAGTCACTGAGTTATGACTCACCGAATCGCTAGTCTCCGACTCATCAAGTAACTAAGTCATAACTCACCAAGTCAAACTTTAGCAAACATTACTGATAAGCTCATAATATATTATATTTTTATATCTAAATTTGCATTTTTAAGATTTTTTTAATGTGTTCTTAGTGGTTAATATTGATATTTAAGAGAATATTGCACTTAACAGAGTTTATTTTTTTGCAAACATAAAATTCTATAAAATGAAACTGAAGATTACAAAAAATGTCATTTAAAAGTAATTTTTGAGACTAATGAAGACTTATTTGAAAAAATGTGTTAAACATGAAAGTTTTAGAATTGGTTCTTAAGTTTCCAATGCTTTAGAAAACATAAGATTCTAAGTTCATATGAAGAAGTTACATTAAAAATAGTGCAACTCTCTCTAAAAACTTCTGAAAGATCAATTTTGGATGTACACAAGGTGTCACTTTGAGGGCCCATGAATCATAGAATATGGATGATTCAAAAAAGTGATCAGATTTTAACCATTAATTATCTATCCAATGAAAAAAGAACATGCAATTCCAAGTTCAAACAAGAAAGTTATGATAATTTTACTAAAACTGCTCTAGAACATTAAAAATTCAGTGACTCTGAAATAAGACTTGGGTGACTCAAAAGCAAGACTTGGTGCTTCAAAAATTAACTTTAGTAACTCTAAAATTTAGTTGAGTGACTCTAAAATAGACTTCTACCTCCAAAATTAATTTTAGTGCCTCCAAAATTAATTTCTGTGACTTCGAAGTTGATTTTGTGACTTCAAAGTAAAACTTGGTGCCTCTGACGTTTACCTGAGTGACTCCAAAGAAGACTTGTGCCTCTACAGTTAATATTTCAGAGGACTAGAAGGGGTTCAAAAGATGTAAATAAAATTTTGTACCTCTAAAGCAGGAATTCAAATTTGCAGCTTGATCTTCAGTGCCTCTGAAGCAACTTAACAAGAAACAAAGTTTGAAATCAAAGTCTAGAATTGGAAGTGCACAAATTGAGTTGTTTTTCCATAAGTCAGATGTTATAAATTTAAGAGTATGAGATATGCAGATTGCAAAGTTATTATTGGAAGCTAATTTTTAGGCTCAAGATTATGTTGTAATTTTTAGAACCCAGGATATGTAGCAATTTAGTTATTTTAAGAACTTCTATTTTTACGTATTTTAATATTTTGGAAGATATATTTTCATGGGGAAATACTGAGTTATTATTGGAAGAAGATCTCTATGTATAAAGGCATTACAATTCACAGAGAAGTTCTACTAAAAACCTATTACTTGGGTTATTTAAGAACACATCTAGAACACAGTAGGGAAATGGGATGATAGAAGTTTTTCAAGAGAGCAAAAGAAGGATTTTGAGTTATGCAATTATGCATATTTTAGAGAGTTTTGTTTCTGTTTTCATTATGAACTAAATTTCTTTTTCTAGGAAAATGATGTATTCCTCTTTGATATTCATTATTAACAGAGATTATTAGTTTATTAATTCAATATTATCTTGTTTTATTCATTATGTATAATGCAATCATCTGGTTTATTTAATTGTCTAATCATCAATTATGTGGATTAGCTTGATTATCTTTGAGTACATGGTTAAGGTAGATGTCATATGCTAAACCATATACTGTGCTCTTTTGAATGAATGAGTAGGTGATTAAGGTAGACGCAATATGCTAAACTATTCTGCTTGGTTCGTTAAAGCTCTTCTAATCTTCATGAGTTTTCAATCTCAATTACACTACACGTTATAAGTAATTGGAATGGGAGAAAATATATGATTTAAACCCTGACGCCTAATGGTAATAATCATATAGTAGATAGAACGAATCCAAGATGCTAAATTGATACCAACATCTCAACAACACTAAATATTATTGAGTGGTGAAGTCAGATCTCCAAACTCTTAAAACCTGAATACTATTTTATATTACTTAAGCCATTTTTTTCTATTTATCTTACGTTGCACTTTTATTTATTTATTCTATAATTTATCTTATTGATTTAACATAACTCAATTTAGCAATTTATCTTTTAAGCAAGCCATTGCAATGAACTTCTATAATCAGCGACCATGTAATGATCCATATTCAAATACATACAATCCTGGTTGGAGGAATCATCCCAATTTCTCATAGAATAATAATCACAACCAAGGCCAAGCAGAAACATCTTTTCAGCCTAAGAAGCCCACTTTAGAGGAAATGGTGCAAAGTTTTGTTTAAGCAACTGAAAGAAGATTCCAGAATGCGGAGGCATCCATAAAGAAAATATAGACTCAGTTGAGACAGATTGCAGAGGCTATGCAGAGTTATATACCTAAAAGCCATCAAGTCAGTTTTAGCAAGTTAATGTGATTACATTTTTAAGTGGTGGTAAGTTAATAAATGATACAGTTGGTGATGTGATTGAAAATTTTAATATTTGGGCAGATGATGAGGAGGAAGTGAATACAAGGAGAACTATGTTCCTAACAGTTTGATGATTAACAAAACTTATTAATGACTTAATTTAAGCTAATAATTATGTTGCTAAGATTTTCAATTTTGGAGGTAGCTTTAGAGTTAAGTAGAAGAAGTTTTGGAGTTGAAGAGGATGCTTCGGAGTTGATAAGAAAGCTTTAGAGTCAAAACAGGAAGCTTCAAAGTTGAAGGAGAAGCTTCAAAATTAAGGAAAGAAGCTTCAAAAGCAAAGAAGGGATTTCGAAGTTGATGCTGTCAAGCATCAGAGGTGTCAGGGTGACTTCGGAGGTGAAGACAGGAGCTTCAAAAGCAAGGAATGAAGCTTACTTCGGAGAAAAAGAAAGGGAGCTTTAGAGGCAAAGGAAGCTTCGGAGGAGCCATTAGGGCAGAAATAGGGCCTTCAGACATCTGAAGTTACGACTTCAAATAGTCCAAGTGCTTTTGAGGTTGGAAACATCCACTTTGGAGGAGCCAAATCACGTGCACCCATGACTGACAAGACCCCAACCTTCAAAGTCTCCAAAAGTGACTTCAGAGACTCCTTAACTGCATGACGAGGCAATGCCGTGTGGTTTTCAATGAAGCATTTTTAACGGTCAAAAAATTGGGGAAGTAATGACTAATTTGAAATGGAACTTATAAATAGGAGTTTCAAAGAAAGAAAGAAAGACTTTTGAGAAGATTAAATACGAAACAACACAAGAACTCAAAGTCCAAAAAGGTGCATTTGACCTAACAAGCTTCAACAAACAACCTTTAAAGATTCATTACTCAATCATCAAGGGAGATCTGAAAACACTGTGAGCTTAATATTTTATTCTTATTACTTGAGTTTAAACTGTATGTACATTCAAGCCTATTTAGAGGCATTTTATTGTACATGTGTACTTGTAAAGGTTAAGTTGTTGGTTAGCTCATGAGAAACCAAATTGTATGAGTTATTAGTGAGCTTAATAAAAATCAATAGTTGTAGAGTTTTTGGTGAGCTCGTAAACCAGTGTTGAGTTCTTGGTTAGCTCATAAAACCAAGGGAGTTTGTGATTCCATGGGTTCTAGTGGAACCCAATGTTAGAAAAATCTTGGAAAGTGGAGTATGTAACAAGAGAGGGCTTGAATTACTATAATACTCGTGTCTTTATTATTATATGCTTGTGTGCTTTTACTGCATTTATTTTCTGAACTTGCATAATCAGTTTATTTTCCTCACACCTTTTGGAATCAAATTTTGCCATATAACTTGCTTTAGCATAAGTCTTTAGCAAAAGCATGGCCACATACATATATGTTGAAGGGACCAACAATTGGTATCAGAGTGGGGAACTGATATTAGGATTCATGATTTTATCTCTACCTTAGTGTGATTCTATATGGCAAATAATTTTGGTGGAATCAAGGAGGGTCAATCAACCATCAGACCTTCATATTTTGATGGGAGCATTATAGCTATTAGAAAATGAAGATGAAGACCTTTTTGATTGCCGATAGTTATAAGTTGTGGAAATTTATAGAATAAGGAATGAAGCTTTCTACATTAGAGGAGAGTAAATGGACTAATCAAGACATTAAAGCAGTTCTGTTGAATGCTAAAGCCAAGAATGCTTTATATTGTACTCTCTCTCTCTCTCTGAATATGAGAAGATATCCTCATATGAAACTGCAAAAGAAATCTGGAACCATTTGCAAGCAGTTTATGAGAGCATTCTACATGTTTAGGGATAAGTCTATATCTGATATATTTTCTAGATTTATGAAACTCACTAATAGCCTAAAAAGTTTAGGCCATGAGATTTCTTGTTCATAGTGATGGGTGAATTTCATACACATATATTACACATGTTTAAGCTTATTTATTTGCAAATCCTTGTCTCTTTTAGATGAATTTAATGCTTATTTGGTGGATTTTATAGGTGTCTTGAAGATGGAAAAAGAAGAGAAAAAGAATGGAAAAGAAGAAGCTCAAGATTAGAAAAGAAGTAACTACAAAGATGGAACAGAAAAATGATGTAGACCAAGGTAGACAGCTGGCCCCCACCTGGCGCCGTCAACGCCAAAACCAGACAACCATGGCCGGCAATAGGCCAACGTTGCTGGCACCTAAGGCGGACCCGTTTTGCGGACTTTTCCACAACTATGTATTTTTAGGGTTTTAAAGTAAAAACTTAGGGTTTTTTAGGGTTCTTTTGACTTTCATTTTTTAGAATTTTTCTCTAGAGTTTAGAGCCAATTTTTGAGAGATTTCTCATGGAGAAGAAGAAGAGATTGCAAGTAAGAAAGAGGAAAGAGAGAAGATGTTCTTCATTGTTATCATCTTGTCTCAGACAGTTATTTTATTTTCTCTTATGAACTAAATCCTTTTTCCTAGGGTGAAGATGTAGCCCTTTTTATACACTTAGTTATGGATTGTTGGGTATTATTAATGTTAGATGATCTTGTTTCATTCATGATGTCGTTTGCAATGATTTATTTTATTTTATTGCTTGATCACCAATGTTATGAGTTAGATTATTTATCAAGGTATGGTTAAGGTACACACTATATGCTAAACTATAAGCTCCCTTAAATGAGAAGGATGGATGGTTAAGGTACACACCATATGCTAAATCATTCCATTTTAGTTCTTATGTTCTTGAACTTAATAAGTTTTCAGCTCAATTATACTATACACCATAGGTAATTGGAATGAGTGAAAGCATTGGATTTAAACCCACACACCTAATGTAATAATCTTACTTTTGAAAGAACAAACCCAAGTGAGGCATTAAATACAATATTCCATTAGCAAAGAATTATCATCTTGTGGTGAAATTAGATCCCTAAACTTTTTCATCTTATTAATCTCTTTGTACTATCTTTAGCTATTTATTCACTTTTATTCGATTAAGTTTCTAAAAATTATACCAAATCTTATTCCAAGTCTAGTTAGTTGTATACTTAGTAATTAAGATTAATTAAGTTGGTTTGTCATTTTCTATAGGATTGACCCTTGCATTTGCATACTATATTGTTATACGTTCATATACTTGCAGGGAATTATAATTTGAACTACCAAGTTTTTGATGCTATTGCTGGAGAATAGTTCTAAACTAATTTAATTAAGTTTAGTTACATTCTTTCCTTTTATTTTTGTGTATAATTGTATATAAGATTATTTTTAACTATTTATTTCTTTTTGTTGCAGTATTGTGAAATGCCATCTCTAAACCCTACTCTGTTTCCATTAAATAATCATGCTAACAAAGTGAAAATTGAAATACAAATTTTAAACAAAGAAGAAGAAGTAAACATGGGTGATAACGTGGAAATCTGAGTGGATTAACCAGTATAATAAGTGCAACAGGCTTAACATACAATTAATGAAAGAGTTTGCACACCTTACTATAGGGTTTTCACCTTCATGCATTGTGTTAGATGAGGATGCTATAAATTATGACTTAAAATATATTCACTTTAACATGCTTCCATCTTTCCATGGGTTAGCTTCGGAGGACTCATTGACTTTCATGAGTGATTTCTATGTAACCATACAAACATTTTCATTGCAGGGGCTAACAGAAGATCAGCTATGTATGAGATGCTTCCTATACACTCTGAAAGATGTAGCCAAGACCTAGTTCATAACCATAGCACCTAGTTCATTGACAACTTGGGGAGTAGTTTATAATAAGTTCATTAGAAAATTTTACTTTCATGTAAAAACTACTAAATTGAGAGGCAAAATAGCTACTTTTGCTTAGATGGATGGTAAAGCTTTCCATAAAGCATGGGAAAAGTTTAAAACAATTTTGGTTTAATGCCTTTATCATAGATATCTACTTAAGTTGCTTAAGTATTTTCCTATGATGGACTAACACAATCATGCCAAGCCATACTTGATAATGCTGCAGTTGGAGCCATGGGAGAAAACACTCTAGAAGAAACTTATGAACTTTATAAGATGTTGGGAGCAAATTCTCAACAAAAAAGTGTAAGAGGTAGATCTTAGGGACGTTATGAAGTAAATAATAATTTTAATCTGTCAATGCAGATATCAGAGATGGCTAAGTAGATAAAGGCAATGTGCTCAATGATGGTGAAATTGAAGCAACAATAACTTGATCCTATAGAGGTTTGTTCTTTTTGTGGTAATTCTAGACATTCACTTAATATTTGTCCTTCGAATGAATATTTTGCAGATGATGCGAAGTAGGCCAATGCAATAAAATTTTACAACCAGAAGCCATGGAATACTCCATACTCAAACACCTACAATCCTGGTTAGAGGAATCATCCTAACTTCTCTTGGAATAATGAAAGAAATCAAAATCAAACTGGAACCTCATTTCAACCTCAAGAAAAAAAAGCCTACGCTTTAAGAAACATTGCAGAATTTCATGCAAGCAATACAAACCAAGCTTCAAAATCATTCAACTAAATTCCAAAACATCGATTCCAGGTTCTACAATATGAAGGCATTCATAAAAAAGATGGAAACTCAGTTAGGATAAATTGCACAAGCAGTACAAGGTCATAGGCCCAAAAAATTTCCTAACCAACTAGAGCAAGCCAAAGAAATTGCAGCGAAATGAAGTATTGAAAATTAGTAGTAAAAAGGAGTTTATCTTGCCTAGATGTTAAATAAAGTGCTTCTTGGGAGACAATATAAGATGTTGTTTTTTTTTAGTCTTTTAAATTTTCTAGAAGTAGTGATGTTTTTGCATTATTAAAGTAGGATAGTGCATTAGATTAATTAAGTTTGTCTTGATTATTGAGTTGTTAGATTATATTTATATTTTCATAGTTCCTATACTTAATATATTATTGTCTCATGTTTTAATAGGTTAAATGCATAAATAAGGATTTCAAGCAAGGAGATCAAATTAAGGTAATGAAATAAAGTGGAAAAGAGAGAGTTTTTGAGGTAGCAAATTCACAAGATGGAGGTAGCGAGTGGGTGCCACCTGGCGTTGCCAGTGCCAGAACCGTTCAACATAAAAAAAAAAAAAGATTTTTGTAAGAGGTAGTGGGCGGCGCTGCCTAACGGCCTCCCCTCCTCTTATAGCCCACACGCACATACCCCTTTCCCTCTACCCTTTCACGTAAGCTCTCTCTCTCTCTCTCTCTCTCTCTCTCTCTCTCTCTCTCTTTCTCCCCCAAAACTTACCCCCCTAAAACCCTAAACCCATTCCTACACTCCAACACTTCAAGATTCACACCCAAACTCTTCCCTTTTCCATTCCATCCTTAGATTCAACTCTCCCACTCCACTATTCATCATCTTCCTTAAGAAAATTTTCAAGTTGGGTTGATAACCTCTTGCATATCTTTTGGACTCACAAGTAAGTTACTTGGATCATCTCAATCTTCATTTTATTGACTTTCTTGGTGAAGTAATTTGCATTTGTGATAGTTATGGAGGACTTGGAGTTGAGTTTTTGTGTATGGAGATTGGTTGTGCACATCAAGTGTTTGATGAATTACTTATACCAAGTTGGGTGTGGTTTTTGGTTAAGCATATGTTACAAGATTGCATGTGATTGAAGTGGGTGTTTATTGGGATTAAGTTTGAAAAGATATCAAGGCAATGCTTGTGAAAATTCTATGTGCTTGTTATGTGTTTGATGAAATGCCTTGGTGAAGAAAGTGACTTGGTTATTGTGGTATAAGTACATTTTCTTATTGGTGCTTATGATTCCTTCATAGTTGAGTAGAGTTGTGTGATCTGGCGTTAAAGAAGCTTGGTAGATTTGATTCATTAGGATTAGTAAAGTATTGTGCTACTTTATTCTTACTTATATTGTCACCATGCCTCCAAGGAAGTCTGTGTGTGCTGGTCCTTCTAGGAAGAGAAGGACAAGAGATCCTAATGTACCACCTGTACCCACGTTCTTTAATGAACAAGCAAAGAAACTTTCAAAAGTTCCATGATTAATTGTTAAGGGATAAGGGAGAGAGGCTTGGACACAACCTACACTGCTATGGATGACCTTATTCAAGCTTGGCATTGGATGTCCTCTACAGCTCAGCCAGAGGTGGCAGTGTTGCCATTAGTTTGAGAATTTTATGCCAATGCCAGAGTGCAATTTAGAGTAAACTCTGCAATGTTGATTTTTAGGCTCAAGATTATGTTGCAATTTTTAGAACCCAGGATATGTAGCAATTTAGTTATTTTGAGAACTTCTATTTTTATGTATTGTAATGTTTTAGAAGCTATATTTTCATAGGGAATACTGAGTTATTATTGGAAGAGGATCTCTATGCGTAAAGGCATTACAATTCGCAGAGGAGTTCTACTAAAAACCTACTACTTGGGTTATTTAAGGACACATCCAGAACACAGTAGGGAGATGGGATGAGAGAAGTTTTCCAAGGGAGCAAGAGAAGGATTTTGAGTTTTGTAATTATGCATATTTTAAAGAGCTTTATTTCTATTTTCATTATAAACTAAATTCCTTTTTCTGGAAAAATAATGTAGCCCTCTTTGATATTCATTGTTAACAGAGATTATTAGTTTATTAGTTCAATATTATCATGTTTCATTCACGATGTATAACGCAATCATTTGATTTGTTTAATTGTATAATCATCAATTATATGGATTAGCTTGATTATCTTTGAGTACATGGTTAAGGTAGATGTCATATGCTAAACCATATACTGTGCTCTTTTAAATGAATGAGTAGATGGTTAAGGTAGATGCCATATGCTAAACTATTCTGCTTAGTTCGTTAAAGTTCTTCTGATCTTCATGAGTTTTCAATCTCAATTACACTGCACATTATAGGTAATTGGAACGGGAAAAAATATTTGATTTAAACCCAGATGCCTAATGGTAATAATCATATAGTGGATAAAACGAACTGAAGATGCTAAATTGATACCAACATCTCAACAACACTGAATATCATTGAGTAGTGAAGTCAGATCCCTAAACTCTAATAACCTGAATACTATTTTACATTACTCAAGCTATTATTTTTTATTTATCTTACATTATACTTTTATTTACTTAGTCTATAATTTATCTTGTTGATTTAACATAACTTAATTTTAGTAACTTGACATAATTGAATCAATTTGATAGTTCTTTGTGGGATCAACCATTGCTAAACACACTATACTACTATACACTCGTGCACTTACAAAAAATTATAATTTGACCATCAACTACTCACTCAGTCACCTAAAGCCTAAGTCTAGGACTGAGTCGCTCAGTTATGACTGACCGAGTCACTAAGTCATTACTCACCGGGTCAAACCTTAGCAATTATCATTCATCAAATCAGCCAAACTTAGTCAACCTGGCCCACTCTTTCTAAGCTTCTGATGGGCAATTGATAGAGCCGAGCTAAATTCAGTCAACCTAACTCACTCTTCTTAAGTTTCTCATGGATAATAAAAGAAAGTTGAACCACACGTAGGTCACCTATTTTATTCTGGTCTCTTTCAAGTTTAAACATAACAGAGATCACCCGATCCTAAATCCTTTTGGGAGATACCAATTAAGTTGCAAAATACCTACTGTCTCTATGATTTCTTATAATTTAAACAACAAAAATCACCTGGTCTTGATTCCACCCTAGATAAACCGATTGAATCAAAACACCTATGCTTTAGGTTGACACTGTGTCTAGCAACCCAATCTAGAGCTGTGTCAGCCTATCCGCCCATTGACTTGAGGCAATCTCCTAAATTTCAAGCTATTGTAATATGCTCGGCGATCTCAAAGACAATACACATTTATTTTGAGAGAGTGTATTTTATTTTTGGATCTCTAAGATGCATTATACTTTTCCTTTTAATCAAGGGTTTTCTCCCAATATGGAGATGTAATAGGAGATGTAGTTAGGACCACTTGTGTGCTGGGTGTGAATATGCAATTTTCTGAAGTATAAATCAAGTGTAATCAATTGAGAATAATTAATAATAAAATAAAATTTGTTTGATTCATTCCAAAATGACAAATTGTTATATTGTTCCATAAATTGTTTATCAATGTTGCCAATTTGCACCCATTTGGTCTAACTCAAGATCAAAATATGCTACAAGTGCCATGATAATCCTGAAAGAGTCTTTCATTGAAAGTGGAGAGAAGTCTCTTTAAAATCAATGCCTTCCTTTTAAGTAAAGCCCTTTGTAACAAGATAAACCTTATATCTCTCTACTTTACCCTTTGAATCCCTCTTAGTTTTAAATATTCATTTGTAACCAATGGCTTCGTACCTTTAGATAATGTAACGAGATCCCAAATGTCATTATCTTTTATGAATTTAATTTTTTCATTCATGTCATCAATCCACTTCTAAGAATTAGAACTTAGCATGACTTGATAAAAGTTAATTGAATCATCTTCTACCATTTCAATGTCATCCTCATGTTCCTCATGTTCTTAGAGAAAGACTATGTAATCATCTATAATTGTTTTTCTCCTTTCTCTCGTAGATCTCCTCAATGGCATTTGTTTTTGAGGTTGTTGAGTTTGTTATTTAGGAATAATTACCTCATTTTGTGTGGGGATTTATTCAATATTGTTTTAAAGTTATGGACTTGTTTCTTTATCAATGTCAGGAATAAAAGTCTAATCATTGTCGAAAGCAATTGTAGGAACAAAAATAAATTCCTCTTCAAAGATAAAATATTTAACCTTATTTTTCCCCCCAACTAAATATCCTCAAAGAACATTACAGTTCCCATCTCAAAGATAGATTTAGTTGTGAGATCATAAAACTTGTAACCCATTGATCTCTCAATTATATTTTTAGAGATATGACCTAAGCGCTTATGCCATAATGAAGCAAAATTGTCATTGGTTAATTTGCATTTTACACCACGTATACTTACATGTAAGTTTTCATTAGATGAGAAAACCATATTAAGCAAATATAGGTTATCATATGAAGATAAAGAACTGATACCAATAATATTTGAATTTAAAGAAAGACTAAATTGATTATTTCCTAAGGAACAATAATAAGCAAATTTGTCCAATGTAGAAATAGAAACCAAATTTTGTCTAAATGATGGTACAACATAAGTGTCTTTCAAATCCAAATAAAATATTATCTTCAATAATGACCTAAAATTTTTTATAGCCTCGACTTCCACCGATTTGTCATCACCCACATAGATGAATCTTATAACATCACTTAACTTTTGGTAGCTCAAGTAACCCTGCATAGACACAGTTATGTTAGTAGTACCAGAATCTATCTACCACATGTGCCTCCGTATTATAGCTAGATTAACCTCAGAACAAACCAAGGGGAGAAGTTTACCCTTCTTTACACGTCAAGCATGATATTTGGTACAGTCCCTCTTCATGTGTCTAGGTTTTTGACAAAAGTAACAGCCAAATTCCTCATTTTCTTTCTTTTGTTGTTCCTTTTGAGTTGGACTACTTGTAGCTTCCTAAATTTACTTTCTTTTCTTGTTCTTGTCCTTAGATATACTTACCAAAGTCCTCTCATACTTCAACCTTTCTTCCTGAAACTTTTAGTCTTCTCTTGCTTCAACCTTTCTTCCTGTTGCACATAATGTGAAATGGGCTCATTGAGAGGCCATTTGCCTTTTTGCAATTATAATTAACCTTATTGGCTAAATTATGCAGAAACTAAAATCAAAACTAAATGCATGAGAAAATCCTAAGATAGCACTAGCTCTAATGTCTTTAGTTTTGAAGCAAGATGAGATATTTACATGATATACTCCCTTATATTTCCTTTTCTCTTAGACCTCATCGAAATCAAGCTTATCAGAAGCATGCTTGTTTCAGTCTTATCATTTTTAGCAAAACTCTTTTTGATATCTTCAAAAAATCCCTTGGTAGTAGTAATCTTTTAGGACACAGCACCCCTAAAGGCTTTTGGAATTCTTTGCTTTATGATCATGAAAATTATGCAATTTGAATGATCCCACTTCTTAGTGTCTCGTTTATCCTCAGCGGAACTCTTATTTGTAAGATCAGTGAGTCGTTCAATTCTTAGTGCAAGGTCTAGTTCCATATAGCCAAGAACAATCATAACATATTCTTTCTAGTCCTTGAAGTTGGTCCCATTTAACATAGGAATGGAATTGACATTAACAGACATATTAAAAGCAGATGCACTAGCTAAATATAAAATAAAATAAATAAAACAACATGTTCATATAAAAATTTATATCAAATAATTAATAAATTCAAATAATGGTGGGCCCCATCACAAGATACCTAGCACAATATTAATATTTAGTCTTTGAACAGAAATATTAACTTGTAAATGGTACTCTTGGAGTGGTAATCAAATATTGACAATAAGTCCTATCAAACAATAAATCTATCTTTGGATTGACTTATGATTTACATGACATATTAAAACTATCTTCTTCTTGGCACGAGTCATGACAATACTTTTATATGTTTGGTAAGTCTTTTAAATATATTTCTCCTCCTTTTTATACTTCCTCTATTGCTTTTGTTGACTTGTCTATTTTTGCATGAATTTTCTTAATACTTATCGCAAGTCTTCTTTTCCATACTTCTTACAAGTTCTATATTTTCTACTCACTTTCAAGTCTTCTCCATACTTTGTTATCTGACTTTCAAATCTTCTCCATACTTCTCCCCCTTTCTGTCATTATCAAAAAGCTATATCACGAGAGATGTGTATTCAAATAGGTTCTTCTTCCAATTTAAATTTTTTATCATTTTTACTAGTGGTTTAAAAGACTTTTCTTCTTAAATGTCTAAAAAGTAAAATGTTTAAGCATACTAGTGATCATAATATTACATCAATAGAAAGAATATATCCATGGTAGGATAACATTCAAAGATTACATAACTTTTATTGAAGAACTTTTAAACAAAAACTCATAAATTAAGTATATAGTCATTCAAATACTCAAAGTCATTATAGACAGGTATTCAAACATTCAAGACTGTGCATGATAAATAGATATAAATCATATAGACTATTTGTAAAACATCCATTCATCAAAATCATGACACAAGTATGGATTGTTATAACACAAGTATAGATTTTACGAAAATATTTGTCCATCAAAATCATATTATGTGTATGGATCATTGATAGCTATTTCAAACATTTTATAATGTGAAAAAGTTGTGAAATTCCCTATAAATATTTGTTATTATTGTAATCATATAAGCATTTCTAACCATGGAACTCAAATCTCTATAGATTAACATCATCACATTCTTATACAAAATATCCAAAATATTTTTCATTTGTGATTTTTGTTTTCCATTTTCCTAGGTTGTACAATAAGTGATAATAGATATTGCTTTAGGATTAAGCATTCTTAATCTATTTTCCTAAATCATTTCATATATGATTCCAATTTTAAGGGCCTCAGTGCTAATCATTTTTATTAGAAGCTTGAGCTGTTAGGGTTATCTCATCATATTTAGATAACTCTAAATCATATTGTATAAAAACAAATTCATATTATGGAATTTCATAATTCTATCATCATAATTTCTCATATAGTTTTCTCATACATCCAAAACAATTTTCATTAATGGTTTATTTTCCATTCTTAGGTTGTACATTAAGCAATATGTAATGGAAATTATTTTTCATGCTTACTCATGTACTTCTTGCAAAATGAGTTAACTATTAATCATTTGTTCATCAAAATATGGATTATTAATGTGATATGGATAATCATAACAAAATGTAATAGATATGAATGTAGAAATTTCTAAATCATATTGCATAATTAAACACTTATGTCATGAAACTTGGAGTCATAAATAAATAAACATTGTTTCCATGAACAAACATTCATATTATAAACTGATGCTACTTGATTTGTAATTTTTCATTATATTTTTAGATAGAGATACATGAAAATCACAAAATACTTAAAACATTTGAGTTATGCTTTTCTCAAAAAGGTATAAGCGAAAGGATTAAGATCTCTCTAAGATGTATGAGGATCTCTAGATGGTCTAGAAGAAGCGGGCTCCTCCTGAGTGGCGTCTCTGATGGGAGTAAACTCCTCTATGTTGAAATTATGTTCTAGATCCTTAATAGGTGAAATGGGATTAGCTCTATGTGTAAGATGGTGTTGGGTATGGAAAATCAGAAGGCGCCAACTGATCTGATTTGATCAGTCGACCAACCAGTTGCGTCCGGCGCTGGC
>JAYJMB010009069.1:0-50775 GCA_036873735.1 Pouteria campechiana
GAATTCAAAGCTCTATCCCCTGCTTGGCGACAAAGTCAAATAATGTTTGAAGACTTTTGGCCTTGCAATCATGGTCTAATGGACTACACAATGAATGGCAATACTAGACTGAACCTTACATTCAAGAAATATCACTCTTTATCCGATAAAGAAAAGGTGTTGGTCCCACCTACAATAATCGATCTTTTTATAGCAGCAATTTCAACCTACACCGCCCACATTATCTGGAAAATCTAGCAAAGATTATGTGTGAAGAATAAAATAAAATTGATGATATTCACATTGTAAATGCATGTAATTAGTTAAACTTGGTAAATTGGCAACCCATATTATTAAAAATATTTAGAAATGGGTTAGTGATGTAAGTAAGTTATTTTATTCCAAAAAATACGCAAGGAATAAAGTTAGGCTCCAAAACATGTAGTTAGGTTCCAAGAAATATAATATAGTCAGGCTTCTAGACATGCAATCAGACTCAAAGGAGTGCAATTAGGCTCCAAGACATGCAGTCGGGGTTCAAGACGTGTATTTAAGCTTCAAGGAGTGCAATCAAGCTTCTAGACATGCAGTCAGGCTTAAAGGGGCGTAGTCAAGCTTCAAAATGTGTAGTTAGGCTCCAAGGCATGCAATCAAGCTTCAAGGAATGTAGTCAAGCTCTAAAGAGTGCAATCAAGTCCCAAGAAGTGTAGTCAAACCCCAAGACATATAGTCAGGTCTTAGGGGGTGCAATCATGCTCTAAGAAGTGCAGTCAGGCCCCAAGACATATGGTCAGGTCCTAGGGAGTGCAGTTAGGCCCCAAGACATATGGTTAGGTCCTAGGGAGTGCAGTCAGGCTCCAAGGAGTGCAAACATGTCTCAAGACATGCACTTAGGCTCCAAGGAGTGCAGTCAGGCCTCAACACGTATAGTCAAGCTCCAAAAAGTGCAGTCAGGATCCAAATTTCAAAAATATCCAAAAAAGTAAAATTGATTCCCAATTTTTTATATTGCCCCTAAAAGTGCAATCAAGCTTAAGCCTATTAATACCCTATCTCTTCCTTCTTGGAGGGAGACAATTTTATTTTGAAGGAGCTTAAAGAGTCTTCAAGAGGTAGGTGTCTCTCTTGACTTTAGTATCCTTTGGCTACTAGTAATTTCTCTAGTATTTGAGGACACTCTGTTATGGTCCTACCATGGTACACATGTGGGTTCTACCCATGCCATGGTATGGTGGGCTCAACATAATTAATGGATAGTAAGATAATGTTGGATTAGATATTTAAAAAATATTTAAAACTTGTTTAAACACTTATTAAACTCTATAAATAGCAAAGTTACCTTATAAATGCCCCATGAATAGGAAAAATAATGACATTTTCTTAAATCAATTAAGAACTATTATTAACACTAATTATTATTATTAGTAATAATCATGATTAGACTTGATTAACTTAAAGTATAATTAAGTATAATTTATGTAAACTGACTCTACGATCTCTCACAGGTTAACGATAGAGATCGTTCGTTGTCAATTTTCTACCGAATATTGAAAAACACCACTCACCAATTCATTCGAAAGCCCAAGTCTATGATTAAGTCACTCAGTTATGATTCATCGAGTCAAACCTTAACAAACATTACTCATCAAATCATTCAAAGGCCTAAGTTTAGAACTAAGTCATTGAATAATGACTCACTATGTTAAACCTTAACAGATGTCATTTATCAAATTAGCCAAATCCAGTCATTCTGGTCCGCTCTTTGTAAGCTTCTCATGGGTTATTAAGAAAAAAGAGTCAAATACAGTCAACATAGTCCCACTCTTCCTAAGCTTTTTTCTGGTAATGGAGAGAGCCGAGCTAAATTCAATCATCCTTCTCCCACTATTCTTAAGTTTCTCATGGGTAATTAAGAGAGTCAAGTTAAATTCAGTCAAATTAGCCTACTCTTCTTAAGCTTCTTATGGGTGATGAGAAAAAATTAAATTAGACCTAGATCATCCGTTTCTTTTGGTCTCTTTCAAGCTTAAGCATAAAAGAGATCACCTAGTCTTGAGTCCTTTCAGAATATACTAATTGGATCATAATTTACCTACCATCTTTATAGTTTCTTACAGTCTAAATAGTAGAAATTATCCAATTTTGACTCCATCTAAGATAAACCAACTAGATCAAAATACTCTTTGTTTATATTGGCCCAGTGTCTAGCAACCCAGTCTAGAGTCATGTCATCCTTTTCGTCCATTGACTTTAAGTGATCTTTTAAATATCAAGCTATCGCAATATGCTCAGTGACCCCAAAGACATCACATATTCATTTTGAGAAAGAATGTGTTTTATTTTTGAGTCTCTAAAAGACAATGTATTTTTTCTTTTAATAAAGAGCTTACTCCCATTTTGAAAATGTAATTAAGACTATTTATGGTTTGAAATGTAAATATACAATTTTCTAATATACATAATAAGTGTAATCAATTGAGGATAATCAATAATAACACCAAATGAAAATTGTTTGATTCATTCCAATATGACAAATATCTTCGTGTTGTTCCATTTTTTATTTATTTTACTTTTGTAACAAGGATAAAAAATGGAACAACATTACAAGAATTTATCATCTTTGGAATGAATTAAATAATTTCCATTTTTATTGATTGTCCTCAATTGATTACATTTGCTGTGTATATCAGAAAAATTATATGTTCACATCTTAGACCAAAAGTGGTCATAATTACATCTCCACAATGGAGAAAACTCTTGATTAAAAGAAAAAGTATAATGCATTTTAAAAATTCAAAAATACAACACACACACACACACACACTCTCAAAATAGATATCTGTTATCTTTGGGATCACCGAGCACATTACAAAGACTTGATATTTGGGAGATTGCCTCAAGTTAATGGGTAAATGGGATAATACAGTTCTAGACTCGGTTTCTAGACATTGGCCAACTAAGAAAATTGGTGTTTTGATCCGATTAGTTTGTCCCAAGCGGAATCAAAACCAGCTAATTTTTGTTATTTAGACTATAAAAAACCATAGAGAAATTAGGTATTTTGTGACCTGATTGGCATATCTCAGAAAGACTCAAGATTGAGTGATCTCTATTATGTTTATACCTGAAAGAGATCAGAAAAAAATAGGTGACCTAGGTTTGGTTCAGCTTTCTCTCATTGCCTATGAGAAGCTTAAGAAGAGTGGGCCAGGTTGACTAGGTTTAGCTTAGCTCTCTCAATTACCCATGAGAAGCTTAGGAAGAGTGGGTCAGGTTGACTGCGTTTAGCTATTTTAATGAATGATATATGTTAAGGTTTGACTTAGTGAGTTATGACCAAGTGACTCGGTGAGTCACGACTCAGTGATTCGGTCTTAGACTTAGGTTGTTGAATGAGTTGATAAGTGGTGTTTGCTAAGGTTTGACTTAGTGGCTTGATGAGTCACAACTTAGTGACTTGGTCCTAAACTTAGGCTTTTAAATGAGTTGGTAAGTGGTGTTTTCCAATATCCTGTAGAAAATTGCAAGCGGGTGATCTCTACCGTTTATACTGTGAGAGATCGAAAATTCGGACTAAATGAATTAAGCATAATTATACTTTGAGTTAATTAAGCCTAATCACGATTAACACTAATGATAGTAATTATTATTATTATTATTAATTCTTAGTTAATTTAAGATAATGTCATTAATTTCCTCATTTATGGGGCAGTTACATGGTTTAATTAGGGTTCAAACAGGTTTTAATGTGTTTAAAATGTCTAAATCAGTATTATCCTGTTATTCATTAATCATGTGGGCCCGCCATACCACAGCGTGGATGGGACCCACATGTGTACCATGGTAGGGCCATGGTAGAGTGCCCTCAGGCATCAGAGAAATTACTAGTAGCCAAAGGCCACTGATGTCAAGGGAGACACTTGCCTCTTGGAGAGTTCTCGAGTTTCTTCGGTTTAAAATCTCTCTCTCTCTCTCTCTCTCTCTCTCTCCTCGAAAAAGGTCCCCTCTCTTAGAAAAATGAGGGATATTTATAGTTTTCTTAAGTATAGGGGCAATTTGGAAATTCTCAAAAATAATTTCAGCTTTATTTTCTGGGCATTTTGGTAATTTTTATAAAAGTACATGGGTGGTGTTGCTACGCAACTGTGTCTGCACGGTCGTGGATGTTTGAACAAGTGCACGACTGTGGTGTTTTACAGTCGCGAATCTTTGGACTGTGCCCAACTGCGCCATTTCAATTCGCGACATTGCACTTGCGGTGTTTTAGCCTACAGTAGTTCTAATGGACCGCAGCTGCAGCCTTCCAGTAGCATCCCAGCTGCGACATTTCAGCTGCTGCGTAGTTTGGAAGAACATTCTTGCTGCAATGTTTGGAAGAGTGTTTCAGTTGCGGCATTCAGCGCAACATTGCAGTTGCGGCAGTTGTGCTGCTTACGGACATCCCAGCTGCGGCATTCAACCTACGACATTTCGAATGTATGTCAGCTGCAACACGATCGAGTCAATAATCTTCCGTGTTGGTTGTGCAGTCTAGGTCTTGTTGCGTGACTTGCTCTGCTTACCCGTCCATTTGCACGACCCGCTCAATCTAGTGCCTACACGACCACAGGGGAATGTTGCCTGCATGATCGTGACTTATTAAACCCTTTGCCGTCGCTTGGCTTGGACGTCGCAGGCAGTTGATGCCTTCATTCATGTGAGTCGTCTTCGGCTTCTTCTGCGCGACTCGAGTGGGCAGCCACTCATTGCTAGTTGATGTCGCTGCTTGCCGAGTGGGAATGTCGTCATCAACACTTGTTTGCTACCATTGTTGCTGCTGGAGATCGGGCCAGACTGCACTATCCACCATGGCTTGACGCTGCCATCACGATCGTCGCTTCCCAATCGGACACTTTGCTGCCACTAAACAGGGGGGGTCGTTTGCTTCTGCCAACGCTTCTACTGGCAATGCTGTCCAATGCCGGTTGCATGACACTGCCTCATTCGCCACCAGTCACCTGGGCAAGTACTATTCATGGTTGACGGCTTCTACGCACATCGAAAAGTTGGCCATCTTTGCGACGTCGCTGTCTCCACCGGACAGCAGCATGGTCGTGCCCGCGGTGGGCTTCGTCCGTCTGCTAGTGGGTGGAACCAGGCAGAACCAATAGCATGTCATCTTTGTGCTCAGTAGAGTGGATAGCGGCGTCATCATCATCTCCCTGCTAGCGTGCGCAAGTCATGACGCCGATAATGCAAAGGAAGTTGTTGACCGAAATGCCCATCATTGCCGATTTGCGCGGTTGCCATTCGTTCACCGGGGCTGCTGCCTGTTCACCGACGTTGCTATCATGGTCGCTGTCTCCACCGGACATCCTGTTCGTGGCTGCCACAAAACAGGGGAGCCATCTGCTGCCAACGTTTGTCCACATTGGTTTGCTGCCATCGCTGTTTATCTCGGCTAGCACTGTTCGCCGATCGGACGGCTGATTGGATCTGGCCAAATGGATGGATTTGTTTTTACCACACTGGATACTTGGTCCGGTCATTAGAGGAGCGTCGTTGATGCCGGACCAGCCTCCCGCTTTAGCCGCAAAGTGGGTGTGCAGTTTCGTCGGCTGACGATCGAACGCCCGATCAGCTCCGTTCATCAAGCTTCTTGAAGTGTGCTGATACTTTTAAGGTCTCATGTCGCGTCGTGTTGCCATCTCTGCTAGCTGAACCCGCTGCTCGTTAGCCTTCGCTCCTTGCGTCGCCATCGCCACTGTTTATCTCCACCAGTGTTGTCCACTGATCGGATCCAGCCGAACGGCTAGATTCATTTTTACTGCACTGAATACCTAGTCCAATCATTGGAGGAGCGTCGTCGACGCCGGACCAGCCTCCCCCTTTGGTCACAAAGTGGGTGTGCGGTTTCGCCGGTTGACGACTGAACGCTCGATCAGCTCCGTTCATCAAGCTTCTCGAAGTGCGTTGATACTTTTAAGGTCCCATGCTGCGTCATGCGGCCATTTCTGCTAGCGGGAAGAACCCACTGCTCATCACCCTCCGCTCCTTGCGTCGCTATCGCCGCTGTCTATCTCTCCCAGCGCCGTCCGCTGATCGAATTCGGCCGAACGACTGGATTCGTTTTTACCGCACTGGATGCCTGGTCCGGTCATCCGAGGAGCGTCGTCGACGCCGGACTAGCCTCCCGCTTTGGTCACAAGGTGGGTGTATGATTTCTCCAGCCAATGACCAAACACCCGATCAACTACGTTTATCAAGCTTTTTGAAGTGCGCTGATACTTTTAAGGTCCCATGCCTCGTCATGCGGCCATCTCTGCTAGCCGGAAGAACCCGGTGCCTGTCAGCCTCCTCTCCTTGCGTTATTGCCAATGGCCAAATGTTGCCCACCAGTCCGCTGCCATGTTGTCGATGATCGGAAGCTGCATTACTACTAACGGCCAGACGTATGACTGGAAGTTGTGCTCCTTACGTTGCTGCCAATGGCCAAACGTTGCTCATCAGTTCGCTGTTCACTTAAACGTCCCCTCATGTAGACGATTCTCCATACTTTGGTTGATTTAGTGTCCCAACAACTTTCTTTTCTTTTTTTATATTTGATACGGCTTAAGTTTTATTGTGAGAGAACTTTTTCAAAAAGTTCCACCGTGGCACAAGGTGGGGGGCTTAGTAACGTAAAGGGTGATTTTTGAGTCATGAAGTGTTTAGACGGAGGAAAAATTGAAGCAATAATAATTTTAAAAAATAGAAGCGGTTGTTAGTTATCAATTATTTCTCCAAATGCCTTTCCATTCCTTTCTATTTCCCAATCAACTCTTCATCTTACATTAGAATTGAAGTGATTTCATGAAAACACACTGCGGCCCTTCCACGATCCTCCCCTTTTTCATAGCCATCCAGATCTTGGCATTAGGTCCAACTATTTGAGAATAAACGCCAACAACAGACACTAGAAACGCTTCCCACTCGAACATGCTCCACATAAACAGCTCCACATCAACCATCGATATTATTGGATGCACGTCTGCAATCCTCTGCGCCAAAGTCCAAACTAGCCCGAAAGGCTGAAACTTCCCAAATTCAAGCCCATTGCTCGTCGCTTACCCTCGCGCTTTCCTCCGTCAAAATCGTCTCCTCTTCTCCCTCCTTTCCAAAACCCTAGCATTGCCGACCACACATGGAATCCACCTACGACTCTCACAACCACGCCCCAAAGCGAAAACGCCCTTCTTCCCCTACCCGATCCCCAACCCCACCGCCACCAGACCCACAGCCCCAATCCAACGGCTACGATCTCTCCATCCTCGAGGCGATCGAGCGCTCACAGGCGTCCACTGTCGACGTCCTCGACCTCCGCACCCTCAAGAAGCTTGTCCTCTCCTTCGAGCGCCGCCTCCGGGACAACCTCGAGGCCCGCATGAAATACCCCGACAACCCAGACAAGTTCGCCGACTCTGAAATCGAGCTCCACGAAGAGCTCCAGAAGCTCCGCGTCCTCGCCGGCGGCCCGGAGCTTTATCCCGACCTTGTCGCCCTCAATACCGTCCCTTCAATCCTCGGCCTCCTCTCCCACGACAATGTTGACGTCGCCAACGACGTTGTAGCCCTCATCCAGGACCTCACCGATGAGGACGTCCTCGACGACAACGACGAGCCCGCCCGCGTCCTCGTCGATTCCCTCATCGAGAACAATGCGCTTGAGCTCCTCGTCCAGAATCTCGCCCGCCTCTCGGATACAGACCCCGATGAGTCTGCTGCTATCTACAACACGCTTTCTACCATAGAAAATATAATTGAGGTCAAGCCTGCTGCGGCGGAGCTCGTGTGCGAGCGCACCAAGCTGCTGCGCTGGTTGCTGGGAAAGATCAAGGTCCGGGAGTTTGATTCCAACAAGCAGTATGCGTCGGAGATACTAGCTATCCTGCTGCAGAACAGCATGGCAAATCAGAAGCGAGTGGGGCAGATGAATGGCGTGGATGTTGTGCTTCAGGCGGTGGCATGGTATAAATCAAGGGACCCGCGGAGTTCGGATGAGGAGGAGATGGTGGAGAATTTGTTTGGTTGCTTGTGTTGTTTGTTGATGCCGGTGGAGAATAAGGAGCGTTTTGTGAAGGCAGAGGGTGTGGAGCTAATGATCATTATTATGAAGCAGAAGAAGCTGGCATATGGATCAGCTATTCGGGCTTTGGATTTTGCAATGACGAAATATCCTCCAGCATGTGAGCGGTTTGTGGATGTTTTGGGGTTGAAAACAGCATTTGCAGCTTTTATGGGTAAGGCAAGTTCATGAACTCCGAAAACTGTTGAGTGATGTGTCTGATTATTTTGCAGCTGCATTTTTAGATGTTGGTATATCTATTTTCTGCGAAATTTTGGTGGTTTGCTGTTGTTTGAAATTGAAACTGTGCATTCCACAGATTCCAGTTTGATGAAAGATAATGGCCCTAATCATACAATAAATAAACTTGTCAAGGCTCTAATCCTTAATTCCTTATAGCAATATGTTCTTGGAGGTTGGCATACGACATCATTTCTACTGCTAACAGTTTCTTCCTGTTTGCTTGCAATGTTGCCATAGCCAAATCTAGTTCCTTGCCTCCCAGTCCTCTAGGTTTCTTTCACACAATCGTTGCTTCCTTGTTTGTTCTTTTTTTTTTTTGGCATACTGTGATTAATTTGATACCTTACTTATGGCCCATTCTTATATCTCATATTCTGTTTTTCCGTACAGATTTCTCTCAACATCTAAGGCTGCTTTTGTTGGCCCCCTTGTTGATTCTGTCCATAGTCCATACTATTTTTCCCCCAAAGCCATCTGAGTATTTAATTTCTTCAAGATTTTAAATTGCTACAAATTTTCTTTCATTTCAGAACTTGTACCATATAGTAAATATAACTAAAATTACTAATTGCCATGTAAAAAATCCCTTAATATTTCTCACGCATGCAATTCTATTGAGCTTATTTCGTACCTCTAGTGGAACATATGATTGCATCTGACCATAGTACTGATGATTCATTGTAAGAAGGACAAAAGATATATAGCCTCTAATATAAAACTGGTGCACTGATGGTGGACAAATTCTTATTTGTGAAAAACAGTTCACAGCCACAACCATCACTTTCTTCTTATCAAAAACCACAATCCACACAAATGCTTCTTCTTTTCAAACCATCACCACAACTGCAACCTCCATTTCTTCCATTACCACTTTCTCTTTCATCTCATTTAACCACAGCCACCAATCTCTTCTTCCTTGTACAACAACTACCCATATTACTGGCTCTTCTCCATCCCTTGACTATCTCTATTGCTACTACCATCTTCACCCCAAACAACCACCATTGCTGTATTATTCCCTCAACAAAAACTATTGCAAAAGTATCCTTTATTTTCTCTTCCACCATCACTGCCTTTTGGTTCTTTTTTAAACAACCAACAAGACCTTCTCTCTTATTCCCTAACTATAATCACAGCTCAGATCTCCTCCTTTCTTTTCTTCTCATCTTCTCCTCTCTTCTCTTTTTCTTTTTTCTTTAAAAAAAAAAAGATTAATTAGTTCCACACTGCATTCACCACCACTGTCCTTCCTTTTCTCCAAACCACTGATGTTTCCATCATTTATATTTCACTACTACCTAAAAGCCATAATGTTACTATCTGCAGACAGACAGCGGCCTCCAACTTCCCCTAAACCATACAGAAAATCACAACTTTCTTCTTCTCCAGTTTACATAATTCAAATGTGGATTTTTTTTTTTTAAGAAAAATGGTAATGGAATCGGTATGTAGCAGTGGTGATGATGGGGGAAGAGGAGATTATTTTTAAAAATGAAAAGTGGATGTATTCTATTAGTTAAGCTATCCAACTTGATCTAATTATAACAGTCATCACTGCCTTTGATCATTGAAAAAGCTTCATAGGTCATTTTGAGTGAGGAAAAACAAAGAAAAAGAAAAGCTAAAGCTGGCCATTTTTAATTTTCATAAAGCATTTTGACTTCTTTGAAAACCTAAGGGTAATGAGGAAACAAGGAGAAAAAGTGATGAAAAAAATAAAATATGGAAAGGGTTGGAATTGAATACAGCTGACTGCACTGAGATTTCAGTCAGTCTAAATCTTAGCCATTGATAACTGTGGGTAAACTTGCAGCTGTACGATTCGAAAGGGAGTACTTTTGAGTGAGTACGTGGGTACATTTCTTTCAAGTACATACTTGACCTGTTTAAAAGCAGAAGGGTAAAAAAATAAAAATAAAAAACCTGAACTCGCTCCCATTGCAGCTATCCAAACAGGTGAGATCAACCCGCCCACTTTTACTCCCCTCTGCGCCACCTCGTTCACCTATTGCAAGGCAAATAGATTTTTGTTGTTGTTTTAAAGAGGATTCGGGGAAGAAGAATAGGGTGTTTTTTAGGAGGTGGATGCCTGTTGAGGGTTTCAATTTCATGCAACAAGCAGTGGTTGCCAGCTTCAGAAGTCAGCGATATTATCACCGTGCTAATGCATGCTGTTCATCTTATTGAATTATTTTTTTGCCATAATCTTCTCCTTCCCTTCTTGGTTGTCATTTTTCTCCTCTCCTCATGGATGCCTAGATGGATTCATCTTTGCAAGATAGGGAGTATGGAGGTTGGTTTTCCATCAAAATGGATGAGTTTCGTTTTTATTTTTTATTGCTAGCTTTTGGTCTTTCCATTGAATTTGAAGAGTTTGCACCTCTTGGCACTTAGTCAAACATACAGATGCCTAAGGCATCTTGCACTAGCCAGAAAGCCTTTGTTTCGTGGGCTAAAATCTTACTTACAAACATGTCTCCCATGATGTTTATTCGGACACAGCTCTCCTTTTCTTCTTGAAACCAAATTCAATCTGTTATTTACTTATTATAATTATAATGGGGAAAATCTGTTGTTGTAACTAGGTGCAGAATGCATGTGGTGATAATTTGGCTTCACAGGAGTCTTGTAATTCCTGACATCCCACGCACTGGTGGAAGTTAATTTGATTGCAGTCTTGTTTGTTGCAGTCATCAGAATAAAAGTGGAGAACGAGACTAACATGGATTCACTTTGGTGGCATTGGATATATTGATCAATGACATGAAAGGCTTCTGTTGCCAGAATATTTTACTGCAACTGATATTGGATTTGGCAGCCCAGATCTTTCTGGTGGCATCCTAAGAACAAAGAACTTAGAATTATAATGATACTAAATTAGAATTATGATGATACTATGTTACTAATTTGATTGATAGCTGTATTTTCACATCTTCTAGTTAGATTTTCTTAGACAGAATGCCAGAATGGCTGACGTAGAATATTTCATTAGGTCCTCTGATCATGTTGGTTTGATTGAAGTTGGAGTTGAATTGTCACCAATTGAAGTTGTGCAGAAGGTAGCTTCTTCAACCGATAAGGGAAAACATCAATGATTCAGAGATCATGGAAAGATTATGGAGGACACACTACTTCTGAATTCCTGATTGCCACAAAATGTTCTCTCTCTGAAATCCATGAAATGCCAAAAAGTTACAGGATACACCAATTATACCTTAAAGTTCGATGGTCGCCCCAGCAGTTGTTCTGTCACCCGTCACCTGATATGTACTGGACAATTCTTGCCATCACATGCATATAGGCCGCAAGTAGATCCTGACATCCTATCCATTATTGTGAGTGGCAAGATGGTTCCAACCATGAAATCATGAGTACCGTTGAAGTTGCTGCATGTCAAGTAATCAGACCTTCCCAGGTTAATTCTTCAAACGAGTTGAATGAAATCTCGCCTTGACCTTTCCATTCGTGCATGTCACTTGGGAATAATCTCCCTTGCTCACGATTCATTTGTTGCTTAAATTTGGAACTATTATTATGTTAGTTGTTTTTGTGAATTGTTTTTGCGATAACAGTCCTCTGTAGCTGGTCATATTTAGTTGTATCTAAATATTTTTACACTTGTTCAGCTAACTATCCATGCATGAATGATGACCAGATTCCTCAGAGCAAGAGAAATAAGAAAGAAAGATACCAAGAGGAGCTAGAGGAACGTATCATCTCACTCATTGCTTCTTTATTTGGTAAGAAAGCAAGTGAATGCATCCTGAGTTTCTCAACTTTTCTTGCTTAGAAAGTTAGAAACATTTCCATTTTCAGTTGTTTTTCAATTGGTGCATCATGGCAGTTGATCTGATCTCAGCTTTTCATTCTAACATACACTGGTTAAACAATAAAGCTTGTTGATTGACTACTTAATGCATATCTTGCTTGAGCATCTGCTGGTGTTTTACCATGATATGATTTGTGTAATCAAGTTCGGTTATATTACATGTGGTAAGGTGGCCTTCTAAGAGGTTCAAGAAGGGAAAGATTGCTTAGCAAGTTCGTGGAAAACGAGTGTGAAAAGATAGATCGAATAATGGAGCTCTATATGAGGTGAAGTCATAAATTATTTTTCTATTGAAAACCAGAGCCCCAAAAATTTCAGCTGTTGGTTTGTTTAGATTAGTTTCTTCCTAGGAATTCATCCTACTGGCATCTCATCAACTTCAAACTTTTGCAGATACTCTGATAGAGTTAAAGCAGAGACTGAACGGCTGGATCAATTAGAGCTGGATGACTTAGAGGTCACAAACATATTGTAGTCTCACGATGTCAATTTCTTCTAATTCATTTTGGAAATAGTTTTCTTCTTCTGTTAATAATTTACAATTAATTTGAGCACAAAATTAGTATGATTTACTAGTATTTCTTTCTATAACAAATGCATTTTACAGATGGATGAAGAGGAGCGTTATAACCGCAAACTGGAATCTGGGTTGTACACTCTTCAAGTTAAGTAGCCTCCTGAAGCTGCTTTCATGGAGTTTTTCTTTCTTACCATCTCATTCTGCATGAATGCATTTTTTTTTTCCATTTTTTAACCAAATTCTTTTCTTTTGTAGCAGTTGATTGCAGTTATACTTGGCCATCTCTGGTCATCTGAGTAAGTTTAATCTTGGTTTTATCTTCACTATGTTTTGAGCATATTTTTGTGGTTCCTCTACCTGGGAGCATTTCAAAAATCATTAAAATAAATAAATAAATAAAAATCACTTGGTCCTGTTTCTCCATGCAGGCATCGTCGAATGAGAGAAAGAATTGAATTACTACTTCGGCAGCAGAAGTTAACAAAGGATGATATTAAGAGTATACTTCAGGTTGATAGGTTTTGCTGTTCATACTCTTGGAATTTTATTCACTTTCTCACATTAAGTTCTTAAGAGATATTGACTGTTATATAGAGTTCTTATCACTTGTGCATTTTACAGAGCAATTCCTGAGTTGCATCCTGTGATCATATAATTTCTATCCTCGAATTTTTCCTTCTCTTTCTTCTTTTCAGTGTTTTTTCATGCTCATGGGCTTCAACCTAAGGGCTTACATGGTGGTTTTCTTCAATGAAATCAGAATAGATTAGGGGCATGCTTTCCATTTCCTATAGGGAACAAAAGGAGCAACCCACACCACTACCACAGTATTTCTGTTGTAATAAGATGCTTCCATGCGGCAGCAAGGACTATTCAGGCGAGGGCGCATTCTCTCCGATATTTCTTCATTTCCCTATGGAAGTTTTCTGTGTTCTAATGTATAGGACAGGTCAAGATGGAGGGTTTTGTTTGGTTTGCATCCTGATTGGATCTTTACCACAATGAATTCTTTTTGTGTCGCATGGACCCTTATGGCTTATGGTGTCTAGCACTCTGAGACTTCTGACACTTGGGACAACATCTATTACTAGGCACTTAAGCCTATGACCACCACATCTCCTACCATACAAATGGTGAAACCAGCTAACCCAAGTGTCCTGCATCCTGACATGTGAATTTTATTGAAACAAAGGAAATGGGTGAACATTAAAATGGTTTTCATTTCTCTGCATCTTTCCACAAGAATGGCCTTTGAGACATTAATCACACGCCCTTTGCTGTGCCATTGACTCCGCAATTTTTTCCATTAATTGCATCAGAGCCATGGCCATTGAGTCTTCTGCATGTCCTCAGCCTTCCAGCTTTATATGAAGATGGACAGCATTCAAACATATGATATTCGATGTGCTATTTTTAGCAATGCCTCATTTAAATATGAATATGCTTTCTATGACCCAATTCTCTTCTCAAGGCAATGAATTTTGATTAAGAATGCAGGCTTATTGTTGTGATGTTGTTGTTGCCTATCTTGAAACCTGTTAGCTCCATACAATATATTCCAAGCATCTGGGTGAAATTTTGGTCTCCTTTCATGCCTCTCACTCGTTAGAAATAAGTGGATTATTTGTGTATTTATATATGTGAATTTTGAATACAGGAGTATCATGATAACATTGGAGATTTGGATGGACCAGAGGAAAAGGAACGGGCACAGGCAAAAACCCAGAAGTACATCGATGCATTCTGAGTCTTAGGTGTTTCTTCATGCCAGAATTTTGATGGAATGCAGGTATGAGCAACTTCATTCATTGCGCTTTCGACAACAGATGGCAAAAGCAGTTGAAGTGAAGGACCCAATGGCCGCACCCAGATGCTTATCGTAGTCGCATTTCTCTTCCGTCGGACGTTTTATTCACCGAAAATATCTCAAAGCTGACTAGGGAGGGGAATATATTATATTGAGACGTGACAAATTTTGTGTCTGACGAAGTTTGATTTTCTACGCACCAATGTAACTGTCGGAATCAGAATGTATTTAATGTGAATTATGCTTTGCATATGAATAATTTTGCTTCTATTACGTTTTAAATGTGTTAATTATCCTCATTCCTATTTTTCTTAATTTTATTATAAAAATTATTGAGGAAAATTTTTAAATCAGTCTCCAACTTTTGCCCTTTATTTCAAATCTGCACCCAATGTTTGGTTTATCCCAAATCCATCCACATTTTCCCAAATTTGTTCCAAATCCGTCCCCATGTCAACCTCCTGGCCACCGGGGCAAAAATTATGACATTTTAGCCCCCCACCTCTCCGCCTATGCCGAGCTGCCACCTACTCCCTCCACATCGCCTTCGAGGGCTCTGCTGCCCGTCTTCCTCTCCGCCAACACCATCCCCATCTTGATACCGACGACTCAGCGGCTGCTACAGCATCTCCTCCGGGGAGCGGTTTCGAATTTTGAATTTTCTTATAAATTGGTATGATAATTTCTATCTAAATAAAAAACAAGCCATCAGACGAAAGAGTTGAGAAGAAATAGAGAAAAGATCGGAGATTGCCGACATTCATAAATTTCGGCTACTACTATACCGTTAGGGGGTCCAGTTTTCGTTAAATATTCAAGAAAATGTGGGTTCCCATAAACATAATTTCTGTGACTTCGAGATTAACAGAAGATGTTCTGGAAGTAAAACTGACAGAAAGAGGGCCTTGTTTGTTAACTTGTTGAATTCGTGGAAATCTAAAAGTGTTAAAATATGATTGTAATTTATCAAGATAACTACACACCAACCAAAATTCTCTTCTGATCAGTTGGAAGCAAAGTGGGGAAATTTTTGGTAACTTCAAATGTATCTTAAAGGGATACGTGATAAATGAAAATAGCAGATTTTCAGCATCAAACATAAAAATGAATTTTGTTTTCTTTCATTTTTTCAAAATTTTTGGAAGAAATTGCCATTGGTTCTAAACCCAAATCAGCTTTTCGTATTTTATCTTTTGATTTTCTTATTTTTGTTTCTAAGAATTCCCTTTAGTTTTCTTCATCGTCCTGCATTGTTTTTCTTTCGAGAAAAATCAAAACAGCGATGTTCTCCTAGCAGTATGAACCGCTCAAATCATTATTTGATTTCTTTCATAACTCTGAAATCTGTACAAACCTCATGTCCGTCGCTTATGGAATCGCGTCTTACAGCCCGCATTGCCGGCTTTCTTTCTTTTCTTCCAAACGTTGAAACTGAACTTACCCTTAGGACATCCTTCTCCGTTGTCTCGCCAGAGGAGACGTAGTAGCAGCTGCTGAGTCGTCGGGAGCAAGGAAGACGACGGTGGCGGTGTTGGCAGAGAGGAAGACGGGGGTGGCAGAGGCATTGGTTGAGGATGGGGAGAGGGTACGGAGTGTCTGCTTCAGCTCATCGTCGATACCCTTGAAGGCGGTGTGGATGGAGGGGGTGGCGGTTTGGAGTAGGCGGTGATGTGGGGGGCAAAAATGTCGTAATTTTTGCTCCGGTGGCCGGCCGGAGGGGAGATGTAGGGACGGATTTGGAATAAATTTGGGGGAATGAGGATGGATTTGGGATAAACTAAACGTTAAGGATGAATTTGAAATAAGAGGCAAAAGTTGGGGATCGATTGGAAATTCCCCCAAAAATTGATAACGTCAAATCCGTTTATACTTTTTTTTGGCCATCGAATTGGTTCTAATGGGACCACCCAATGGACGACTTAAAAGAGAGAGGCATGCGTAAGAAACGCCCATCCCATTCCAGCGGGTAAGTGGCTGATGGAAAAGATAAAATTTTGCCCGCAAATAGTGAATGGTTGAAAATTTTTACTTAATAATGGGGGGAGAAAATGGGCGCAAAGTTAAAAACATGAAAGATGTTTAGCTAAGAAATAAAAAGTGGTTAAGAACACATAAATGTCAAGTTAAGGAAGGGGTCAATTTTTTAAAAGACCTTCGGAAAAATGCTGTACTGATTTGATACTGCGGCTCCTCACCCGATCCTTTTTGCAAGTTAAACCACTAATCCATTTTCTCAAAATGGTGACCCAAATCCACTGAAAAACAACATTCAACCTTTACACAAGGCGCATCTCGGGGCTCAGTTGCATGTGGGCCAACACACCGAACTTGAATTTTTACACCCTCTAACAATTGGACAAGGATTCAAACCCATTAAAATGTTTAAAAAGTTTATTTGCTTATTTACTCTTAAATTTGCATTAAATGCATGTTTATCTCTCTCTCTCTCTCTCTCCTCTTGCATGCTACAAATACATTAATAGATATAATTCTTTACCATCTTTTTAATTTGCAACTCATTGAAGAAGTTTCGTGGATTGGTCGCTAAGAGGAAGAGATGTAAACAACCGAAGTGAGAGCCAATCCGACATTCAACTTGGCCAAGTTGGTCTCACCTTCACCCGGGCAATCTATGACTCGAGTTAAGGCTGCAGCAGATTCAATATCCAGGTCATTAAATCACCAAATGAAGAACAAAAGTGCAATGCTCAACTTTGTCTTGTCATTGCCAGACCAAAAAGCGTGCTAGGCGGAATAAGAAGAGTTGCACAACGTGAGACGAAAGGTTAGCCAGGCAGAACAGGAGAAACAAGACAAATGTGCTTATGCATAATTATTTGTCTGGGAAGAAGGTAATGCCTCATTCAAAAGGAAAGTCACTTTTTAGTTTTCCACGATATGGCTCCAGAATCGAAAGAAGCTCAAAAGCAGTGACAGTTAATCATCTTAGAATTATGCCCGAAAAGTAAGAACTTGATGGACGCAACATTTGTAATTCCCAATCAGTAATATTCTCATGCAACGCAACAGTCATAACGGCAGCAGCCAACATGAGCTAACACAACACAATTCTCCCATGAGTCAAAATTCTTTGCCAGCAAAGAAAATGCATAACAGAGAGTAAGACATGAGTTCGTGTATGACTTGACATTCTTGGATTCAACAATGAGAACATGCAGAAGTTGGAGAAGACGCTAGCAACACAAATCAATTCAGATTCTTCTTTTCTTCTCCCCTCCAATGTCCAAAATAAAATGGACTCTGGAGTTTAACCTTCAAAGATATGATGAAAATCCAATAACAAAACTTCAGCAAGCACGGAAATCAAGGAAAAGGCTCAATTTCTGTACAAGGATTTCCTGTGTCCCGTATAGAGGCTTGCTCCTGACGATCCAATCCTTCTCCAAATTTGCTGCCTTGGCATTAGCCTGCATCTCATCATAGAAAACTGAAACAATCCCATAAATTGATGTCCTAAGAACATCAGCCATGGCATAAGCCTTAGAATACAACGCACCGCCCCGCCTTTTACCCACAATAGCAGTCGGTCCATCCCTTCTTCCTGTATTTACTGTTGCAAACCGAATGCTGGTCGGACTGATCAAGTGAGGGGACTGTGGGTTGGTCTTCTTCCCTAGACAAGCCTCAACAGCAAGCAGGCAAGACAGGAATACTGAGACCACAGTGGCATTGCTACCAGTAAGTTGAGCAATTCCATACCTATCCTGGCTATGGGAGCAGATGGTAAGGGCAGCTAAAGTCCTGGCACTCCAGGTACATAACTGCATTGTATGTGGGGAATTTTTTAGCTTCAGAAATTAAAGGCTTTGGCATATACAATGTAAGGTAATATGACAGTAAAGATGGAAATTCCAAAACAGATTCAATTAATAATTGCAAAAAATCTAGTGCCTCAGAAACACAAATAACTACATAGATCCTATTTCACAAGGACACAACAGATTAATGCTTGATAAAACAGCAATGCAACCGAAGGAAACCAAATTTAGATGGCATAATACAACCTTCACAAATACAATGGCAAAAGTATAGTTCTAATTCAAAGTAACTGCCCTAAATATGGTCCATTTGGCAATGGGGAAAAGAGGTGGGAAATAAAAAGAACACGGGAAAGTGAGGGACAAGAAGAGGGAATAATATAATGTAATATGGGGTAATAATTAGAAATAAAGCGAATAAAGACAAAATAGAGAGATCTTTAAAAAAATCACTCCAGATCTACTCTAAACATTCAAGATACTAATGATATACCAGAACTTTAAGTAATACTTTTAATATCCAACATGAAGATACGTTATTATAGTACCTGAAGATCACTGAATGCTTCATGAAGCCTTGGGTCCACAAAAGTTTCCTTCGGTGAGCTTAATTGCTGAGACAATAAACCTGATTTGCTAGCTGAACTTCCTTCAAAACCTTCACTTAGCTTTGATGTAAGCTGTTCCAGAGGCCTCAAACACACAGATATAACCCGTCTGTAAGTCTCACCAGTTTCTTCAAAAAAGGCAGCTCGGCGCCAGGCATCAACATTACTCTCAGAAACAATACACAGATCAAGATATGCAAGATACTGATAAAGAGATCTTGGAGCGCTCTGCTCCAGAGTTTCAAGAAGAGGTTCACTTGGATTTGTTTCTGCAGCAGCTGAACCTTGAGGAGGTGCAAAAATGCACCTCCTTGTATGTAGTACCTAAAAATACAAATAGAAGAATTAGTTAAAGTTTGAAATGAAGAATTTTAATTAATAGTGGTTTGTCCATCATCATCAATAAGAATGCATCATTTGTGTTTCCCCACCCTTCCTTTCTTAGTTGCAGTTTGAACCTTGACAAAGCAGCTTTATTTTTCAGACAAATTAGTTATACACAGTTTCTTGATCAACGGCAATAACAATGCACCAATTCTCTCTCCCTCAGTTGCAGTATGAATTTCAATAAGGCAGTTTTTTCTTAAACTCCATAAGCAGCAAGCATCTCTCTTCCCTAGTACAGTTTGAATTTGTTCCCTCCCTCCCTCTAATATATAAATTGACAGTAAAATAAGAGTAAATTTAACCAGGCAAATTGTGTACTGCTCCAATGTTTAAATTAACAGGAAAAGAGGTATGAATTTGTTCAGGAATATTGTTAGCAAGGGCAAACCTTCAGTAAATGATGACTTAGTTCCCAGCAGAAAGAAACAGCAAAAGTCCCCATGTAAATTTTGATTTGCTGAGAGATGGATTCCCAAATTGTACTCTTGATCCTTAATTGATCTGGCAGAAGAGCCATCAAGAAAGTTGATAATAGGAAAGCTGAACTTGACAACTTTAAAGCCTCTCTAACGGATGATGGAATCCCCATCTTAAAGCTGAAGAAAAGGGGACGCTGCAAATATGGCCAATTAAGAGGGAAAATAAAATAAGCAATAAAGAACCACAAAGAGAATAACATGGAACCAGGGAAGTCTTTGCTAAATGCTCTAGTTATTCCATAATGAATGATAAACATTAGCATGCAACAGATAACAATTATCACAATATAAGCAAAAGAACTAACTTCCATCACTATTGACTGATACAACATAACCAAATGATGCCACAGCAGGATCTTTCAAAACAAGCATCCATAACATGGAAGCAGTTGAGATATAACTAACCACATCTACCAGACAAAAAGCAAACTTGAAGCAACCAAAGAAACCCTCCCTTCAAAGTTTAAAAGTCCAAAAGCTGATCCAGTTCAGTAAGCCTAAATCCTGAGCCATTTAAACTATGTGAAATCAACCATGCCTCAAGCACAAATCGAATGCATGCTAACATTTTGTATGCAAATTATATTGCATTAGAAATCAGCCAGATCAGGTGTTCAATGTAAGAAAATGAATATTCATATGATTTACGTGTAATGTTCTCATAAAGTTTGTGCCAGAATTTACCCTTCTGGCGAGATCCTGGGCTGGAGTTAAGTAATTTTGATCATGAGTCACTATCAGTAATGCTAGCTCAACATCCCCCTCAATGTTCAGCATGTGATGGAAGTTCACATGCACTCCATATAGAGCCAAGTTTTCTGGTTTCTTTAAAAACTATCTGAAGAGTTTTGAAGTGCATAGGAATTAAATAGGAAGTTCTTCAGTTATTAAAAATAAAAATTGATGGGAAACATTTTTAGCTCTCTTTCTTTGAGTCACAAGGGTTATAGATACCTACCCATTCAATTATATAAGAAGACGCACTTCAGCAGACAACAAGAAGGGATCACTAGATGGAAAGTGCCTCTAACATTTGCAAATTTCAGAAAATTTCCTGAATCTCAAGTAGTTAAAATGTCAAACTTTTCGATCTCCAATTCTATCTTTGCACCCCTTCGCTGGGCCCTCAAGAAGCAAACATCGCTCATATAGGCCCTTCTATTTAACTACATCAGACATTCCGTCTGGACCACAGGAAAAAAAAAGGCTGTTTCAGTCCCGGTGAAATGTTTCCCCTTAGTTGCATCATAAAACAAAAACAAAAACCTATCATTACTTACGTCCTTCCTCAAATGATTAAAGGAACAAAAACGTTAACACACACAAATATTGATAAAAGGGCGTGGAAAATAATAGCAAGAAGAAATATCTTCAAAGGAAAACCAAAAACATTGACAACAACAATTTTACAAACAACAAGAAACAAATTGCCACGATAAATAAGCCTATTTGGAGTGTGCCCAAAACATTGATTGCATATTCCATCTTCACCATGTTTGAATCAGAATGTCATTATTCTCGTACAAAGGTTTGCTATGACATCCCACATCGCCTGGGTGAGGGAGAGAGTCCTAGGCTAAATATGTGAGACTCGGTTGCAAAAGTGTCACCAGTTTTGGGCAGGTAAAGGACGGGCCCGGAGGAGCTAGTGAGGTTCCTGTTAAGGATGCATTGTGCTCTGAAAGGGATAAATCCGTAAGTCTAGTGAGGTTTCTGGTAAGGATGCACTGGGCAAAGCGAACAATATGTGCTGCAACACAGGGTCGTTACATTTGCCAAATGTCTTCAGCATAATACACATGATATATACATAAAATAAGAAGGCAATAGGCTACCAATTGATAGTTATAAGCCCACGCTTCGAATTCTTTTTCCAATATCAGACCAAGCATCATTACAATGTTTCCCGCTGGTAAGGATGGTTCGTAATGGATTATTAATTGGCAACAGAAAATCATATTCGGCAGAGCATCCTATCATATTCGGCAGTATCCTAACAAGTGAGATGCTAAGCACCAGCCAATCAATATTTGAAAACCAATTTTTTCACTATTCTATAGAGATATAAAATCACAGCTTAGTGCATTTTGCATACATTGATATCACTTGCTAGAGGCAAAGACCTTTGGCAAAGACTAGGAATGGCAGAAGAGAACTAATTAGTTGAAACAGGGCTTTTAGAGCAACTCTAAGTAACCAAAAGAGTAAATCATTCCAAAATTCAAAACTATTGTTGAGTCGCTGTAGCATCGATCACGGTCACTGTAACAAATAACAGCACTGACCTGGATAATCGGAAACGATAGAACCCATCGCTTCCAGTAAACGTAATGAACGCCATAAACAGCCCCAAAAACAAGGCCTCTCAGCCCAGCCGCCACCAATCCCGCTCCATCGAACAGCTGAGACTCCCCGCAGACGGAGATCAGGGCAAGCAATCCCGCGACTCCGCATCCGATCAAGAACAGCAGGATCCACAGCGATTTCTTGGCGCGGCGGCGGAAATCGGCGGTGGAGAAGTGAGAAGGCGCTCCAGCGACGATCGATCTAAGGAAAAATCGGAGGAATCCGAGGGTGAGGTCGGAGGCGGAAGCGGTGGGGTCCGGGTGCGGGGAAGAAATGAGGAAGAGAGAGAGGGAGAAGAGGAGGAGAGAGAGGAGAAAGGAGAGGAAGGAGAGAAGGGCGAAGAGGGAGAGGAGAGAGGAGAGGAAGGTGGTTTTATAGACGAGGAGGATTGAGGACGAGGAGATGGCTTGCCAGATTAGGAACCCTAGCCAGCGGTCTTTCACGATTTCTGGGGGCATTTCTGCGAGGCAGAAGCTGCGGTGAAGCTGATGTGCTCGACGCTTGTGGAGGTTTTGGGGGAGAGGCGGGAACATGGACCGGTGGGGCTGGGTATATAGTGAATTGACGAAAATGCCCTTTAAACTGCGCTGATGTGTCTGTTTCGGACGCGGGCTGATATCTTGACGCCGTTCGGCAAAATGAGATTTCTTCTTCCACGCGGGAAGTGATGGTACGGAGTAATTTCTTTCCCGTTGCGGGGTGGGACAATTTTCGTGTCTGCCTACAGTTTTTCCTTGGCTTTTCTCGCCAGAGGTGACAGCTGTTTATCTAGCTATTCGGGTGGCAAGAAGGGGGATAAAAGCCTTTTACAATAAACTATTTTAACTACTTTATTATTTTAATAGATTTTTTTTTAAAAAAATCCAGCTCGCAGTCATTACCTTTGTACTCGTAACATCATCGCCTTTTTTTCACACGTTTTATTTTTTTACTTTACTACATCTCTTTTGCCAAACCGAAATCGATTTCTCCTATTTAGCACGCGAACAGGCAGACACTACAAAATAAAGTGTAGCGAATCAAGACACATTTTCATAAAAAATATTTATAATACTTTAAAAATATAAAAATCAAATTTAAAGGATTAACAAAAATAGCAAGGATATAAAAACTACATTATATGCATTCAAAAAGCAAAGAATAAATTATAGTTTCAAGATTAAACATTCAAAGTAGACTTCTCAAAGCTAACAAAATAAATATATACATTTATATGTCATATCACAACACCACGATATATGATCAAAAACAGAGTATTTCTAAATTAAGTTTTCTCTTGCCATCCCTTTGTTAGTAGTTGAGCTAAACTAAGATTTTATTTTAGTTTATTTATTTATTTATTTATTTTTGTTGTGTTGGTATAAAGCTGGCTATTAGGAAAAGGCCCTCTGACAGATGGACCACACACTTTTGATAAAGCAATGCAAAGAAGAAACACCTAAGCCTATTCATTATGGGACTATCTTAGCGCATTTTGCATAGTGTTGGTGTTGATAGAAGCCGTGGAAGTGTAGGACAGTGCTGACAAATTTTTGAGCTTGAGACTCAGTCCGTTTCGCTGCAAACCCACAGAAGCAGTGTTTGTAGCTATATGTCATCGCCTCCAAGATTTTTTCTTTCTTTCTTTCTTTCTTTTTTTTTTTCCTTGAACCAAATTTATTGGAAGGCGTTGTAAATGTGAGCCCGGATAAAAGGCACTGAAAGGCGTGCCTTTGATGCATTTAATGGAAAGTCTATGACGGCGTGGAAATTGGTTTGAGTCAACCCGAAACACGATAGTCCCGAATGAAATTTTAAGTAGGGTTGGGACCTGGGACATCATTTTTAACCCACGGGATCAAGTTGGGTAAAAACATATAACCTGGTCTGGTCTAAATATAGGGTTAGGATTAGGTTAACGTGGTTGTACCCAACCAATCCATTTGGACAACTCAATCAAAAAATATATATTTACTTGTTAATTTATTATCTATTGTTTCAAATAAACTTACAAACTCACTTCTAATATTTTAAATAAGAGTGTAATTTTAAAACCCAATATATTTTTACTTTTTTCATTTGAAAGCTGTATCTCTTTAATCTTTCCTTTAATACATTAATCCTTATGTATTTGTTTCTAAGATTAATATGTTAAAATTTATTCTTTATAAGTACATTTAATATAATTAATTACTATTTTAAATAAATCAAAATGTGTACATAAAAAAGCTAAACTTAAATTATTGATTTGAAGCTAACCTAAAATTTAGAAGTTTGAGTAAAGGCTGGTTTGACATCACCCCAACTTGATTTATAAATAAGGTTTGGTTAAAGTTTTTATATATAGGTTTAAGGTTTAGATAACCTTAGCCTAGTATAATCCAACTCAATTTGCACTTCTACTTGTATTAGAGAAATTTTCCTTAGCTCCTTCTCATAATAGGGAGAGAAAAAATTGAACAAGTTTTCTTTTAGTATGATTTGGCATATTAATTATTTAACAAAGAATATAATTGAATTAGAATCAAATGTAATGAAAATAATTATAGTAATATAGGAATGAGGTTAGCCATAAAGAAAATAAAGTTAAAATAAGAAAGTGAATAATAATTATAAATATAAATAATAATAAAAAGAATAAGATTATTAACGTGTATAAATATGTCATATTAAATATTAAAAATTAGAATTTTCCAATTCATTCCATTTAACCAAACACTTTTTAATTTTTTTATCATTATTATATATATTTTTAATCATTATTATTCATATTTTTTTTATAAAATAATTTCTATTTTGTCTTTATTATTTTATTTCTAATCATCACCTTTTATTATATTACATTATTTTTTCTTAAATTTTTATATATTTGTTGATTTTACATTTTTCTATGGTTTTATTAAATAATTATAGATATACCATTACTTTTAAAACATTTATAAAAATACTAATAAATTATTAAAGTTATTATAAACATAGTAACACCATTAGCTACAATCTAAATAACTCAAAATGGCCATTAAATCCAAAAAATGTGTAGTGAACTACATATATACATTTATTTTTAATTTTTAATAATATAATATATAATATAATATGCATAGATATATAAAATATACCATATAAATAAATAAATAATATAGATATATTTTAAAAAAATATAAAAATAATAATATATAATACATTCATAATAAAATAAAATATAATATAAATAATAAAAATATGTAATATCATAAGAATAAAATAAATATACAAAATATGAAATATATTTATATATGAATAAAATTTATAATATATATTTTAAAAATATAATAATGTTATTCATATTTTTACAAGTATATTATATATCATTATTTGTATATAATATATTTTACATGTCCCATATATCTATTCATATGTAAATATAAATATACGCATTTTCTATTTCTATTACCACATAAATATAAATGTAATTATATTTATATTTTTTATATATGTAATTTATTTTTCATATATATTAGATACTGTACAATATATATTGTAAATTTTTAATTTTTTTAATATATCCTATATATTTTAAAGAATATTATATATTATATATTAAAAATAAATGCACACATGTAGTCAGCTACATGTGTGTTGAATTTAACGGTGGTTTTGGGTTATTTAATAGATAATTACTGGTTTTGGTATATTTATAGCAAGTTTAACAATTCTTTGATATTTTTATAAATATTTCAAAAGTATAGGTATATCTACAATTATTTTTATAAAACTGCATTGTTAAAAATATCAATGATTAACAGTACAAGCAAGAGTAAAATATGTAATGATAAAACTTGCCAATTCATTCCAATTGCCAAACACTATGTACCATGAACAATTGTATCTTCGGGGCCGGATAGAGTCTATCCCATGAGCAATAACTTAATTAAAGCTTTAAGATAACATTATTTAGCATGATTTGACGTGAAGCATTAAGCATAGCTATGAAAACTGAATCCATGATTTTTAAGTGAAGCAGGACAAAATTAGCATCTTAAATAAATGAAGGTAAGTAAGGCTGCATGTATTTTGCTCTCTTCAAATGGAGGTAATCATTTGTGTTCGGTTAGAGAGTAGAGATATGAGATTAAAAAAAATATAAAAAGGATAAAATTGATAGGTAAAAATAATAAAAACGAGACACGAGATGGTGGAATGTCGCGAACATTTAAGACGAATTTCTTTTTATTTTGCAATCCGTATTACAAATTTTTTAATAGCGCTCCCCGTCTACGCGCGTCTGGCTGTCGCCTTCTCCGGAAGGAATCCACACCCACAGGCCTGTAGAAAAGCAACTGTACGAAATCCAACCGTCGTCGAAAGCACGAAAAGGAAGCGCAAAAAACCGTCCTTCCGGCATAAATAAAGTAGCGTGTGAATGGAGAAAGCGAAACGGGTAAGAATCAACCACGGCCACTTCCAACATGCAATGATTCCTTTCCAAGCTATTTATTATTCTTAGTTTTCCTTCATTACAACCAGAGAGAGGGATTCTTGTCCAAGCTAGGAGTTCAGGTGCTGGTGCTCCTGTTTTTGTTCACGAGAGAGCAGGAACCTGGAGAGGCGATGGCGATGCCGTGGCAAGATAAAGATCTGATAGACATCGTCTTCTCCTGGTCCGTTGAAGACATCTTCAACCAAGATCTCTTTAAGGAAAAGGTTTCCGATCATTCATTTTTTCTGGCTTTCTTTTCTTGCTCTTTTCCCACTATTCTAGGAGCTAACATATACCGATTAGACTTGACTAATCTTAGATCTTCAAGCTTGATATTGATTTAAAAGCCTAGATTGAACTAAGCATACTAAGCCAAGCTGAAATCGATTGATATATTTGTTTAATTTGTTATATAACATAACATGTTCATTTATGATAAATATATATATAAATGACTCAAAGTCCAGACTACTAACCTCTCCCCTGTCGAGGTGGGTTTAGCTTAGATTAGGATTGGCTTCTTTATTAAACAAGCCAAAAGTAGAAGCTTGAACTTGACTTAAAGGTTGTCACGCCCCGGCCCAAAAACAACATAAATAAATATCATTTTTAAACCAATGATAAATTCTCCCTTGACCTATTGTACTTTAAGATAACACACAATCACACAAATAACTATAAATAACAAAAAAATTATGATAAATAACATCACATGTCCATTCCACAATATAAGTCTTATACATCAATAGACATAAATTATCTTTAAACAAATGTTTGAAATGATATTCATCATATACCCATCTTCCATCACAAACTAATGCACTCTTCGAGTTGCATTCTCTGAAAAAAATAAATTAAGAAGAAGTGAGTCATAACTCAGTAAGTAGGATAGATGCAAATAATACATATATCTAAAATAATCTATATTACGTGTCACTATCAATACATGTCATGTTCTAGGCCAGCATAATAAGGCAACTCTATCGGCAATATGCAGATCATAGTCTAGGCCAGCCTAATAAGGCAGCTCCACTAGTAACATGTGGATCTTATCTAATATTATACACTTCAGGCCATCCGACCCAGCCCACATGTAGGACAACTCAACTGGTAAGCTCAACTGACGGTGTCATGGATAAAGTAATCTAATGTCCTTCTGATGCTCTAGGCCACTCAGGCTAGCCCACTAGCAAGGCAGCTCAACAGATGAGCTCAACTGGCAACACAATCAAATACATATAATTTATTGGATAATAAATCTATCTTAGACTATAATCAATCTAGATTAGTGAATTACATATCAATTAATACAATAAATCCCCTTCTCTCATAAGTGTCCAATCAAAATGCATGATTTGGTCATCATTTTAGTAATCTAATCCTTCTACTAGGTTTAGAACATAAAAAAAACTTTAAGATCAACTACCTGATCATTCAGATCAGTGATCATGGGGTCCATAAATTAATAAATCAAATCTGACCATTCAATCCTAGACGATTCGATCATCTTTTGAATAATTTGACCCTTCTAGTGGGTCCAAAAGGTCCCAAAATATCAAGATTTACTACTTGATCATTCAAATCAGTGATCGTGGGGTCCAAAAATTAACAAATCTAATCTGATAATTTAATCCCACATGATCTGACCATCTTTTGGATAACTTGACCCTCTATTGGGTCCAAAAGGTTCAAAAACCTTAAGATCAACTCTCTGATCATCCAATTTGGAGTTCATAGGGTCCATATACTATCAAAATAAATTTGACCATTTGACCACTCATGATCTAGTCATCTATTGGTCAATCTAACCATTCCATTGGATTTATAACATTCAAAAATCTCAAAATTGACTATTGGATCACCAATATCGGAGATTAGATGGTCTAGATATGCCCAAAATAATCTGGATCGTTTGTTTGCACGGTTGCCGGATGCTGCCAGACGCTGCCCTCGGAGCCGCCTGGGCTTGTGTGATGGGCTCGGGCGCTAGGCTGAACAGTGGCTTGAGCCCATTGAATTTGCAACATATCTAATGGCTCAGATCTTTGAATATAAGCATCATAATTAAAACCCAAAAATCACTTCACATGTAAACTGTTCACAGAAACTTCCAACGATTTTTGGTATGTTTTTTAAGATTTTTTGGATTTTTTTATTTTGTTCATATCTCCATATACATGTATTATTTCATGAATCAAATCCATAGGATGTGTGTTAATTGACAAGAGCATCAATTCAACCCAATAAGTGATATAAAATTTTCACAATTGCAAGAAAATACATAAGGGTACATTTCTAACATATATATCATTTATGTTAAAAATCACTAATAATTTCTTACCCAAAATTCATGAAATTTTAATTAAAGCTAAATGTACATATAATAGACACATTAGATGGATTAGATTCCTAATTCAAGCCTTGCAAATAGCCCAAAAATCAATGTTTTGAGTTTGCTTGAAAATCAATTTATTTTTTCATTCGTCTGCCATGTACCACTTCCTTCCCTTCATCCCCCTATTTTTAGCATCATAATTACATATAACATCATCTATACCATTCAAAATCTTATAAACAACAACATGAATGCACATATTTTATGGATCTAAAAATTATGCAAGTTAAAGAATTCAATCTATCCACTTACTTCTTTGATGACCCATGAAGGTTTTTTTCATCGATTTCCTTCTTAATTATGATGTTCCACAGCGACAATACCTTCTCTCTTCTTCTCCTCCTCTCTCTACTCTCTTACTCACCACCAAAATTCTCAACGATGGAGAAAATGAAGGTGATGCACCATCTGGCTCATAAAGAGCATGCCACACATGCCAACTTGTCAAGCCCATGTGCCTAACGTGCGGCTGTCTCCCTTGTCTTCCCACGAGCTCCACGCCATGACCCTCCCACGCATTATATGTGAGAAGGTAAAGATAATGGATTGTTATATTCTCCTCTCCTTACAAAAGTTTCATCCTTGAAACTTAATATATATTTGAGGGAAAAAGGTAAATCAAGGTAAAGCTATCGCTTATCTTCCTTGAGTTCCTACGTGGCATCTTTCTTACAGTGGTTATTCTACTAAACTAGAATATACTTTATTGTCCTCCCTCTAAGCTATCTATCATGGATATCAAGTATACAAATCAGCCGTTCCTGATATGTCATGTCCTCCTTAAACTGAAACTGCTTTGCATGCAACACATGATAAGGATCTGCTATATACTTTCTCAACTGTAAGAAGTGGAATACATTGTGGACTTTGGATAATGATGGCGGTAAAGCCAACAGATATGCCACTCCACCAATGGATTTCGGAATCTCAAATGGCTCAATAAAACGAGGACTTAATTTTTCCTTTACTGCAAATCTCATAACTCCACGAGTGCATGAGACTTTCAAGAGTACATGATCTTCGACTGTAAACTGAAGATTCTGACGCTTCCCATTGGCATATTTCTTCTGCCTGTCTTGTGCAACTGCAAGATGCTGTTTGATTATTCTCACTGCATCTATAGCTTGTTGGACTAACTCAGGTGCTAAGAGTTTCTTTTTGCCAACCTCATCCCAACATAGAGGTGTGACATCTCTTACCATACAAGGCTTCAAAAGGAGCAATGCTAATGCATGCCTGATAACTATTATTATATACAAACTCTGCTATCGACAAGTGATGATCCTAAGTCCCTCTGAAATTTAAGACATAAGCTCGTAACATGTCCAGGATCTGGATCATCCTCTCAGACTGGCCATCACTTTGTGTGGGTGATAAGCTAAACTCAGATGCAACTCTGTACCCATCGCCTTCTGCATACTCCGTTAAAATTCTAACACAAAGTGGTGATCTCTGTCCGATACAATCGAGATAAGCACACTATGAAATCTTATGATTTCTCATATATTCAATTCGGCCATCTGATCAGCATTGGAGGTCATCCAGTATAACAAGAAATGAGCTGACTTAGTTAGTCTATCAATAACAACCCAAATAACATTACATTGAGTTTGAGTACGAGGCAGTGCAATTATGAAATCCATAGTAATATACTACCATTTTTACTCAGGAATCTCTAAAGGTTGCAATAATCCTGCTAATTTCTACTGATCCACCTTCACCTGCTGACATACTAAGCACTGAGCCACAAACTGAGAAATTTCTTATTTCATATTATTCTGCAAAAAATTTTGTCTAAGATCCATATACATCTTAGTATTACCCAGATGTATGAAAAACTTTAACTAGTGTGCCTCTTTTAGGATTTCTCACCGAAGAATATTCACACTCGGCATCACCAATTGTCTGCGGAATAATAGAACACTATCTGGTCCATACTGGAACTCAGTCTGTTCTCCTAAATCCAGTTTGTCGCAAATTTCTTGAATAAATGGATCTTACTGTTGACCTGCTTTGATTATGTCTACCAATGTTGGTCTGATCTCCAAAGCATACAATTATCTTACCTCCATTAGAGGCAATACCTCAAATTGTAGACTTTTCATCTGATGGATCAACCGCATTTGATCGATGACTAAGGCTGCCACTCTTGTATGAGACTTTTGACTCAATGCATCGTTACTATATTAACTTTGCTAGGATGATAATAAATAGTAATATCATAATCCTTTAATAGCTCCAACCAACCATCTCCTTTGACTAAGATTTAGCTCCTTTTGGAAAAAAATATACTTGAGGTTTTTGTGATCGGTGAAGATCTCTGTCTTCTCACCATACAGGTAGTGTTGCCAAATTTTTAAAGTAAACACTATTGCTATAAGCTCTAAATCATGCGTAGGATAATTTTGCTTATACGACTTTAGTTGACGTGAAGCGTATGCTATTAACCTACCTTTCTGCATAAGGACACACACAAGTCTCTTTTTAGAAGCATCACTGTATACCACAAAATTACCTCCATTATCCGGTAAGGCTAACATCAAAACTGTGGTTAGACAATTTTTCAATTCATGGAAGCTTTTCTCACATGCATCAGTCCATACAAACTTTGTATTTTTGTGTGTTAATTATGTCATTGGTGCCGTGATAGAGAAGAATTTTTTCACAAATCGTCTATAGTAACCTATCATTCCTAAGAAGCTATGGATTTCTGTCACAGTAATGGGTCTCCCCCAATTTACCACTGCTTCAATTTTTGCTAAATCTACAGAAATCCCTTCACTACTAATCACATACCCAATGAAAGAAATACTGTCAAGCCAAAAGTCATATTTCTTCAGCTTAGCATATAATTCATTCCCCCTCATGACTTGCAATACTGCTCTAAGTTGCTCTGCATACTTTTCCTGATTCTTGGAATAAATAAGAATATCGTCAATGAATATGACCACATATTTGTCTAAGAACTAATAAAATACTCAGTTTATCAAATCCATAAAGGTTTTCGAAACATTTGTCAACTCAAAAGATATCACTAAAAATTCATAGTGGCTATATTGAGTGTTAAAAGCAATTTTTGGTATGTTATCCTTTCAAATTTTTAGCTAGTGATAACTGGACTGAAGGTCAACTTTAGAGAAAATAGTCGATCCTTGCAGTTGGTCAAACAAATCATCAATGTGAGAAAGATGATATTTGTTCTTGACAGTTACCTTATTCAGTTCTTCGTAGTCTATACACAATGTAAGACTACCATCTTTCTTTTTGATAAATAGAACTAATGCTTCCCATGATAACACACTAAGGCGAACAAACCCTAGGTCAAGCAACTCCTGCAATTGTTCCTTCAATTCTCTTAAATTTGTTGGAGCTATGCGATATGGTGCCTTGGAGATTGGACCTGTTCCAGAGACTAGGCCAATAATAAACTAAATCTCCTTATCAGGAGATAATTCAGGTAATTCATTTGGGAAGATATCTAAAAATTCCTACATCACTAGAATATCTTCAAGCCTCGGCTCTTTCCCATCAACTGAATACAACTGCCACCGGAAAACCTTGTTGTCCCTGTTTCAACATCTTCACCATATGAAAAGCTGATATTAAATGAGACACCTTTCTTTGATTTCTTTCAAAGACAAATTCAACCTGATCTATTCAACAGATCCTAATTTTTCTTTCTTGGTAGTCTATACTAACCACCCATATGTTCATCCAGTCTATGCTTAAGATAATATCTACATCTTTCATGGGTATGATTATTAGATTAGCTGGCATGCTGACTTCTTCTATCTTAACAGAACAAGAATGACTAACTTGATCTATTACTAGACTACCTCAATGGGTGACATAATCAGTAAATCGGCAGTCATCTTTCAAGAACATAAACCATATTCTCGAACAAACTCGGAAGCAATAAAGGACTTGTCTGCCCCAATATCAAACAAAACACGATAGTATTTTCCAAAGATACGAATAATACCTGTCATTGCATTAGCTGCGGCCTGAGACTGCTCTATGGCTAGTGTGAATACTTGGGCTGTTTGCTGCCTACCATGCTGCTGAGGTGCTACTGCTCTATCTGCTGCTTTACCCTGCTGGGTTTGTTCAGTGTGTTGAGGCCCATTTGTCAAAGGAGATAGACAATTCCTAGAGAGGTGACCGGCATGCCCACATCGAGCAATCCCTAGGTGAGTGCCCTGTCTGTCCACACTTGAAGCATGTACATGGTTGCATCCGACGGGGTCTAGTATAAAACTTCATGCATTTATTACACCTTTTTGAGGACTTCTCCTGCTTCTTGAACCTAAATTTATTGGGCTTCGATCCTTGCGCAAAATTCTGTATAGATTACTTTTGGGTGGATGATCCATCCTCATTTGTAGGAGCTTTGCGTTTATCGATGACTTCATGCATGGCCTTAAACTCTCTCTCTGCATACAGTGTTTGTTTAATAGCCTCTCTATAAGTGTTGCAATTGTAAGACTGTACCCTGAACCTGATACTCTCAGTTAGACCATTCTCAAATCTCTTCTGCCAAATATCATCATTAGCAGAAGCTTTTAGAGCAAAGCAAATCAAAATCACTCATGATCAGCTCATCTATTGGTCAATTTAATCATTCCATTATATTTAGAACATTCAAAAACCTCAAAATTGACTATTGGATCATCAAAATAGGAGATCAGATGGTCCAAATATGCTTAAAATAATCTAAACTGTCCATTTGTACGATTGCCCTATGCCACCTGGGTCTTATGCTTGGGCTTACTTGATGGGCTCGAGCGCTAGGCTTGGATGCTAGGCTGAATAGTGGCTTGAGCCCACTGAACATACACTGCCGGACTTCGTTCCGCCACCACCACCGCCGTGGGCTTCCCTTCTGGGCGGCCTTCACTAGGCTCTGGCTTGCTGCTGGTGTTGGGCTAGAGCCCGACTGCTGAGCGGTCTTAAGCCTACACGGCTAGACCTACTAGCATGGATGCGGGCTGAAGCTCTATTCTGGCTCTAGTGGGGCTCGATTTTCGACCCATTGAAAATCCTAGGCAGCGTACTCTGTTAGGTAGGTTTTCAAGGTGAAATCAATGGTCAGATTTCTTTCCCAAACATCTAATTTTTTTGGTATTTTTTGAATTATAAAAATCTTAAAAATTATTTTCAAATACTCCAAAAAACATCTTGATCATTCTAGTGTGGTCCACCAGTGATCCATGATAAAAAAAATTAAAGGTTTAGTGATTTTTATAATTAATTATATTTAATTAATCAAATGCCATCATTTTAACTCTAAATTTCTACCATTGCCTAATTACATTATTTGCAACATATCTAACGGCTTAGATCTTGAATTTAAGCATCACAATTAAAACTCAAAAATCACTTCACATGTAAATTGTTAACAGAAGCATTCCAATGATTTTTGGTACGTTTTTCAAGAATTTTTTTATTTTTTTTATTTTATCCATATCTCCATATACATGCATTATTTCATGAATCCAATCCTAATATGTGATATGAAATTTTTACAATTGCTACATAATGGTGCATTTTTAATGTACATATGATTTACGTTAAAAATAACTAATAATTTCTTACCCAAAATTCATGAAATTTTAATGGAAGCTAAATACACATATAATAGACATATTAGAAAGATAAGATTCTTAATTCAAGCCTTTCAAATAATCCAAAAATCAACATTTTTGGTTTACTTGAAAATCAATCCATTTTTTCGTTCGTCTATACCATTTTCTTTTATTCATCCTCCTATTTTTAACATTATATTTGAATATAACATCATCTATACTATTCAAAATCTTGTAAACAACAACATGAATACATATATTTTATGGCTCTAAAAAAATTTGCAAGTTAAAGGGTTCAATTTATCCACTTCTTTGACAACTCGTGAAGGTTTTTCTGATCAATTTCCTTCTTAATTATGGTGTTCCATAGCGACAACACCTCATCTCTTCCTCTTCTCCTCTCTATGCTCTCTTGCTCACCACCAAAATTTTCAACGATGAAGAAAATGGAGATGATGCATTGTGTAGCTCATAAAGAGCATGCCACACATGCTAACTTGTCAAGCCCATGTGCCTGATGTGCGGCTAACTTCCTAATCTCTCCACGAGCTCCATGCCATGGCCTCTCCCACGTGTCGCATGTGAGAGGGTAAAGATAATGGATTATTATAAAGGTTAAAACATTAAGGCTTTGGACTGGGTGCGTCAACAATACAAGTTCATTGCCTTGGGTATTGTGTTAGAAAAGTGGAATTGAGAATATAGAATTTTAATAAAAAGTAAAAAAATAGAAATAATTAAAAAATATATAATTATATAAAAAGTAAAGTTGTTATAATAGTTATGATATCATATCAATCTTGAAAGGTGTGTAGAAGAGTTGTGTAGCTAATGCACTTGCATTAACTCAACATACAAATGGACCCTGAACTTAGTGCTTAGGTGAAAGTGAAATTGTTGGATAAATATAATCCAAATGTAGATAATAAATTAATATGATATTTATTTACTTTGTCCACTATAATGACCCCAATCAATGTATTTGTCTTTTCGAGATGATGAGGACCATCCAATATGTTGGATCAATTGTCCATCGAGACCGCTAATTTTAGCTTTATTAGTGGGACTCATGACCGAATGGATGAGCACTGACACAGAAGAAAAAATTATCTTGCTCTTTTTGGATGAGACATAACATTATAGGTTATCCTCCCACTTTTGGCCCTAGACCGAAAGAGAAAGATTATCCTTCCAGTTATGAGATTTTCTTAATCTGCTTTATTTCTACCTGAACGATCACAACGTGTAAGTAGGATGTGTGTGTGGTGTATGAGTTGATTCTTTATTTGCTAGATGAAACATATTAATGTAAATAAGGATTTCATTGTTGATGGATACATAATATTGATAAAGGTTTATTTATTTATACCATGTAATGGGTTTTGCTTTTGTTGGCCACTGCATGCATCCGAGGGAATGTGGTTTCCACCCATGGCAGCGACAATCTTGGCATGGTAAATAACGCTGTGAAGATAGGAATTGGTATTGGCATGCGTTTTAAAACTTTAGAAGGTATAGCTGATGAATGTTAGCGTCAGATGAAAATTAGGATGCGTTAGCTGGATGTAAATGTCCAAATGGGCAAGAGTTCAAGGTTAGCTGGATTAGCTGTTGAAGTCAAGGGGTCTGGGGACCATTGGATTTTTGGGACGCTAATTGCTGAATGGAAATCCAGACTGAGAGATGGATTTCTATTTGGAACCACGGGATCGACCTTTAGCTTGGACAGTGAACGTTGATCCATGGTTTGGAAATCCCAAATGGTTGAAAAGTACTTTTGAGCCTTGGGATTCGTTCAGGTTGTTTTTCCAGTGAACATCCCACTTTAAAAATCCATATTATGATAGTGTGAATAGTTGGATTTTTTCAGAAATCCAATCAACTGGATGAAAGTCCGGTTAAGGATGGCATGGGTGTAACATGCTTTGGATTGATGACATTGTGGCCCACCGAAATGGCAAACAAATGGATTGAACCGTTGCAAAATCCAATCTTTGATTATGGTGGATTGTTGGAAAATTTCCAGCCATTGGATGGGTGGACCACTCTTAATTTCCAGCTGTTAGATGGGTGTGGACCACGCTAGAAAATATAGCCGTCAGTGTATTGGGACATTTGAAAATCCAGTCATCCAAGGGGTGCGCCATAGTGGAATATTTCAGCAGATAGAATTCTCCCCCACTCCCTCTGTTCATAAGCAAATGGACTAGCCTTATGGTCAGGCGTAGCATTGAACCGGCCCAGCACTGAGTGATCAAATAGAGAGCCGAGCCTAGACAAAACTAGACCCAGACTAGCGGGGCCGGTGGTGGAGAGCAACGAGGATGACACCGGTGGTGGCGGCGGCATCTAGAGACTAGGTCCAAGCCTTCGCGCCGATGGATCCAGCCTCGGCAGGAGGACCTAGGCGTTGGCCCAATGCAGTAGCCTAGTCAGAATCACACTGGCAGTGTGACACGGCTGACCGGTCCAACGATATGCACAGATGGCCGGGATATGTTTTGTAATTTTTGGACTCCATGATCTCCAATTTGGACAATTAGATTGTTTTTTTTAGGTTGTTGAATATTCTAGATTCAATGAAATGGTGGGATTATCACAAAAGTGGCCAGATCATTTAATATTTATGAGTAATATATTGAGATACGATTTTTGCCTCCACAAAAATCGTTTTATTTACGAATAATTTGAGATCCAACCCATTTGATTTACGATTAAATTTTTAAAAAATGAATTTTCTGAATTTAACAGAAGAAAAGACAAAAAAAAAAAAACCCATAAGATTTCTGTCTTCGGTGATACCATCCCGTCACAAAATTACATTCCATAGTTAATTTTGGTGGCTCGTCAGATGATACAGGTTGATAAATGACTTTAAACCATAAAGTCATTTAATGTGACTTTATGGTTTACTTCACTAATGTGTTAATGATCTAAGTGTGACAATCTAATAGTGTATATTTCTTAGATGCTTATATAATCAAGAGTGGTTGATGACGTTAGCGATATATTTGTTTAGTATGTTATATGTTATGATGAAGTATGTTTAGTATGTTATATGTTATGATGAAGTACATCCTTCCTAGTTATTGAGTTTTTGTAAACTTATAGCCTGATTATTTATTTAAGATTATATAGTTCAAGTGGGCAATAGATCGTGAATTGGTTAGATAGAGATTTTATTTTATTCATTTTATGTTTATGAAACTTTTGAGTGGTTGTAATTCATCAACATATGATTGAAATAAATTAGTATCCTTTCTTTTATTTGTAATTATATTTGAACATCTTTATGTATCATGTTGCATTTGGAGCACGATAAATCTTGTAAGACTTATTGTTAAATTTAAAATTACATTTATTATTGCAAATTTGGGTACGAGTTATGGCATCCAATATTAATAATCTCACTTTATTATTGTTTATATTTTTTTTATTATCACCCATATTTGTTTTATCTTTATGTGCTCTGGATACATTTGACTAAATATTAAATAGATAAATAAATGCAAATGTAATCATAAATTGATATGATATTTACCTACTCCATGTATTTTTAATGTTTTTTTATTTATAATTTTTGTCATATTGCCTGTTATGTAATTTATCCCTTTTTTAATTCTGTAGTTAATATTGCTCTCTATGTATTCGACCGGCATTATTTACACTGTCTTTTGCATTTACAATTGCATCTTTATTTAAAAACTCTTTATGACTAATGTTATCCCTTATTTGACTGATGTCCTTTACATTTTCATTTGTATTTTCCTATCAATTTACACATAGCTATTCAAACTTTATTGAAATGAGTTGCATGAGCATACGAGAGAGCTTGACTTGTTCATAGACCCATAGTTTTCATTCAATGCCCCGTGTTAAAAGAATAGCTTGGTTTGGTTACCGACCCAATGCTATAAATACGAGTGGTATTTCCGGGACAACATGGACGTGTAGGATACTTAAAAATGTAGTGGCTAAGTAGAGGTATAGAAGGGACTATAGATATTACATTTCCATGAAAAAAAATCTAAACATCTCCTTGCTTGAAATCCAAATAAGATAAATACTTCGATTATTTAGTCCCTCTGTGCAATGAGAAAGGATCAAGAAACGTAGCATACAATACTGGAAACATACATCAAATAACAAAAATTAGTCAACGTAATATAGAAATCAACATAAACTGTACATCATCTTTTATGTTTAGCCTAAAGATATTACAAAAAAATCATAAAAATCAAAGTCCTTGTTTTGTATATAAGCCAAGGTAACCAACATGTAGTTTCGCATTCACCATCAGCTTTTAGCTAGAAAGCTTGTCGATAGCACCATCAATTCCCCCGTGTTTTGCATTCACAAATGCATGTTCAAACTCAAAATAGGCCTCTTCGTTTTGATCAGGTTGAAAGGATTCCAAGGAAATTTCCTTCTGTTGGGCAGTACTATGGGTCCTATATTTATCCTCTGATTGAGGAAACCCGGGCTGATTTGTCGTCGAGCGTCAAGAGCCTCTCCAAAGCGCCAGTTCATGAGATAATTTCAGATGGAGAAGCTCTGCTAATTTCGTTGTTGGAAGCTAAGCCAAAGGAGTCTAATCTTGAAATTTTCATGAAACCTATAAGAAATGGTTCGGATGATAGCAGCAAAGGAGCTCACATTCCAAAGGGTGGAGATATTTTTGTTTTGGCGAGTGTAATACCTTCAAAAGAATCAAAACTAGATGATCTAAAATGGAAAGGGACCTCGCTAGTCCTTGGTTTAGTCACTAGTAATTATGATGATGATGAAAGCGGCCCTCCATTTCAAATTAGAGCCAGAGTTTCAAAGAACTTTGAGGCTCCCGCAGAGAAGAAGTCTCCTCTTTTTGCGGTTTTCTTGAGGAATATGACAACAAACCGTCGTATTTGGATGGCACTGAATTCAGCTCAAAGTCCTGATATCATAAATGAAGTGTTACAACCCAACTACAAAGTACGTACGCCACTTGACCCCAGATTTCATTTCTAGTGCATTTGATCCATTTGCCCAGTTCGTTCACAACTTATATTTATTTTCTTTGAAAGTAGAAAGTAAAGTTGTTTTCTTACAAATATAATATTAGTCTAGTTTGAATCTCTCCTTGGAAGTTTTCTGTTTTGATTCTCCCGGATCATTTTTGAAGGTGGTTTAACTGTGGATATAAATTTTGTTCTTTTAATACTGTACCATTTTAGTCCGCAATTGAGGCATTTTCATCATGCATTTTGGGAGATTTTTGGCGCATCCCCAATTCATGGCAGGAGTCCTTGTCCATGCCCAACATCTCGGAGACCACACAGCTCAGCCATTTATACTTTTGTCATATGCAGCATCTGTAACTTGGATAATCTCTAACTAGAGGAAGGCGATGGCCCTCTCAATATTCATGTAACCTGCAGACTTGGATACCTTTTACTTCCATATTAGACTGTCTCAGTGTTATGTCCTTCTTCACGCAGGTCGACAAAATTTGCAAACTCTGTTTTACTGGTGAAGTTGGACAGAATATCAAGGGTCTGCTGGGAAAAACAAGATCCACTCTATGTTCATATGACCTGAATGAATCACAAATTAAAGCAGTAATGAGTTCCATAGCAGTAAGGTCGTGCAAGCATAAGCACTCTGTTCAACTCATATGTGGCCCTCCGGGGACTGGAAAGACAAAAGCAGTTGGTTCGTTGCTACTTGAACTTCTTGCATCTAAATGCAGAACACTTGCCTGCGCTCCAACAAACGTTGCAGTTGTGGAAATGGCTTCACGTGTCCTGAGTTTGGTGGGGAAATCATGTGGCACTGATCCTTGCCCATTGGGAGATGTAGTTTTAATGGGAAATGAGGAGAGAATGGACATTACAGATGATCTTCGGGACGTTTTTTTCGATGATCGCATTAATAAGCTTGTTGAGTGCTTCAGGCTTCTAACAGTGTGGAGACATCAGCTCGTTTCAGTGATTCATTTTCTTGAAGATTGTCATTCATACTATGAAATCTATCTGGACGATAAGAAGGCTAAGGAGGACAAGGATGGCAGTGATTCCTTGAATTATGGGCAGTTTGTGAGGAGCCGATTTGGTGAGATTGCAGAGACATTAAAGAGTTCTATTAGAATATTTTGGACCCATTTACCATCCGTTTCACTTCGGAAAAGCGTATTCGGCCAAGATGAGAAGGCGAAGGAGGACAAGGATGGCAATGACCCCATGAATTTCGGGCAGTTTGTGAGGAGCCGATTTGGTGAGATTGCAGAGACATTGAAGAGTTCTATTAGAACATTTTGCACCCATTTACCATCCGCTTCACTTCCGAAAAGCGTATTCGACCACATGGTTAGAGCTCTCAATTGTATAGGAACTCTTGAAAGCTCTTTACATTCCGTGAAAGTCAGTGACAAGATGCTCCAGAAATTACTTACAACTGCTGAAGACATAAACGATCTGAGCTGTACTAAGAATGGGTGCCTTCGAGTCCTAAGAGATCTCAAACACAAGTTTCAGATTCCCCAGTTATCTGAGAACGAAACAATTAAAGAATTTTGTTTGAAAAACGCAACCATTGTTTTCTGCACAGCTTGTTGCTCATTTTCATTGCGTTCATTAGAGATGGAAGCATTTGAACTGGTGGTTATCGACGAAGCTGCTCAGTTGAAAGAATGCGAGTCGTTGATTCCATTGCAGCTACCTGGTGTACAGCATGCAATTCTAATTGGTGATGAGCGCCAGTTGCCGGCAATGGTTCAAAGCAAGGTTTGCATTAGCTCCTAAGCTGTATCTATTCAATAATTACATGTATGTTAATGTGTAATGTGTGTTTCATCGGGTCCTTCATCAAAGCGGTCCAATGTTGGATGATGCTCAGGACTGTTGATACGGGGACAATTCATGCCTGAATAATCTCCTCAATGTGAAAATCATTGCCACTCTCTTGAAAGACTGAAAATGCATAAGAGATGAAGAAAAAACTTCTGGGTACTCACGACCAGTTGTAAGATACATGCTAGGAACTGCAATCAGTAGATATTTGAGGCATGAATACCGCATGACCTAAAAGATTAGCTGTCCAGATCACGAAACTATTCTACTGATGCTGGTATAATTTGTATTTATCTTACACTCTGTAACCTTGTTGAAGGTTTCTGAGAGAGCTGGCTTTGGAAGAAGCCTCTTTGAAAGGCTGAGTTCACTGGGGCTGGAGAAGGACCTTCTTAACATCCAGTATCGAATGCATCCTTCCATAAGTATTTTTCCAAATGCTGAATTTTACAACAACCAGATTTTAAATGCTCCAAGCGTTAAGCAAAAAGGGTATGAAAGGAGATACCTTTCACATCCAATGTATGGTCCATATTCATTTATTAATGTGAACGTTGGAGGGGAGATGGTTGATGAAGGATGCAGCATGAAGAACATGGTACAGGTGGCTGCAATTATTCAGATGCTAGAAAACCTTTTCAGAGGTATGTATGCTTTCAATTTTTTCACGATTTTGCATCACATTCTCATTTCCGTAGTAGTAATTTATTTTTAGGCAATGCACACTCAAATCTAATTCTGGTGTACCCGTGTGTCTACGCATCAAACTCGGCACTGCAGGCATTATCAATCCTGCATCCATATATTTATAGTCTAATTAATAGCTATAATTGCTTAAAGAAGTTCACATTTGCACATAGATAAGAAAACAATAATCTCTATCATTCCTTTTGTTAGGAATCAATTTACAAAAGCAACACAAAGTAATGCAGAAACAAAAAGATAATGAAATAAAGAGATATAAACACAATTTTTTATGTGGAAATTTCAAAGAAAAAAACATAAGCAAAGGAGAAAAATAATCCACTATAAAATCCTTTAAATTAAATAATCCACTATAAAAATCCTTTGAATCCAATAAACCCCACAAAATTAAAATCTTTCTAAACTTAAAATTCTCACTGGTTAAAAATAAGAGAGAAGTATAGACCATTCGCACCAGGCGCTTTCTATTTATAACGCTGAAAGAGAGAAAACTAAGAAATATAAAAGTCAAATTGTGTTGGGATACAAAGACCAAGTTGGACTATAAAACTAAATCCAACTACATAAGGATCACTAATCCAAGTCATACCCTAACAAATCTACTAATCCAACTCATACCCTAACACCTTTATTACGTCTTTTTCATTTCTTTAATAATGTGGATGCATGGCATTCCTCTGATTCTTGATTTCTTTCCCCCTTCTTTTATAGGATCCATGGAATCAGGACAGAGAGTTACTGTAGGCGTTGTGTCCCCATACAAAGCTCAAGTTTTTGCAATTCAACAGAAACTGGGAAAAGCATATGAACAACAGGAAGATTTTGTAGTGAGCATCAAAACCATTGATGGGTTTCAAGGAGGGGAAGAGGATGTGATCATTCTGTCTACTGTCAGATCAAACCGCCAAGGATTAGTTGGATTCCTTTCTAATACTCGACGAACGAATGTAGCTTTGACCAGAGCAAGGTATGCTTCTCTTCCTAACCTCTGAAATATAACTCCTGCACATGTCATGTAAAATGGACTTTAAGAATGGAATTACTGTTGTGGTTGCAATGAACCAGAATCCCCCAGTATTTACCATAATCCAACTTGAAGATAGAAATGGTTTTTCTGAAGTTCATAGGAATTCGTTATCATGAAGTTTTATCTTATGGTAGCTTTGTAATTGAAAATTGGAAATCTAAATCATTGCTAATTTTCTCCCCCTGCAGGCACTGCCTTTGGATTTTGGGAAATGCTCAGACTTTAATTAACAGTGGTTCTATCTGGAATAAGATAGTTAATAATGCTTTGGATCGGGGATGTTACTTCAATGCATGTGAGGATGAGAGTTTAGCTAAAGCAATCATCCAAGAGGAAAAATTCAGTGCAGAGGGCTTGTCAAGAGGTTTTGGATCACTCCATTTAGGCGATGGTTAGGAATGAGGCCCCAGCAGCTACCGAGGTCTTGTGGAACTGTTGCTCTTATGGTTTGTGCTTGAGCAGCTATGGATTTGGATCTGGTGTATGAACCTGTGAATTCTCTCGTCCTTCAGCTAGAACTATAATTTCTCATTATCAAAAACAAACAAATATATTCTGCCGATGACTGAAATGAAGCTTGTATTCTGATTGTATGCAATATTAAAGAGATTAAACTAGTGATTTAAAAGCTCAAGTTCTATGAAAATCAAGAAGTTTAATTGCTTTATCTTTAGGGTCATTAAGAAAATTTATAATATCATTTTTCCAAGCACTCAACTTACAATTGAATCGTAGCCGTCTTTGCCAAAATATGTTTGTCACTTGTCAAACTGCACAACACAATTGTAAATATAGACTTGTTAGCATGCTAATTTTTTGTTGCGGAAGCTATGATACTAAATCCAGGATCATGATCATATACACAAGATCATACATGCAAAGGTCAAATATATAACTAAATACAAATCAAATACACAAGATTTACATGGATAATCTTTAACCCAGAAGAGAAAACAATGAGATAGATAATCAATCAACTATGAACATAGGTTATAGAGATATATTCAAGATGTTTCACACATATTTCATAGAATGCCTAAGAAACATCCTTAAATCAATACACTCCAATGACTCTCTCTCTCTCTCTCTTACTTCTCTTTGAGAAAAATTCTAACGTCTACATGATGACCCCCTTATTTCAACCATAGAATTTCTCCACTAAATCTCTAACTAAAATTTCATTATATAGATTCCCTAGTGGACTTCCCTACCTGGACTACATTAAGCTCATCTCATATATAAGGGCCCATTAGACTTACAAAAATCTAACATTTTTTAATCAATATTGGTAAGAACTTCTGCAAGACACAAAGGTGATTTTGACATCAGTAGAAGCTCTACGGTGTTCTTCCCCTCTTCTAAATTTATACAATGAAGTTACCGGTCCATTTGAATGAATCTTACTTTTTAAGTAATTATATTAATTTATTTTTTTTTTTATGTAGAACTTCCAAATCAATATTTTTTACATTTTTATTTTCAGCGTACCATATCCTGCTCAATGCTGATCCAGACGGTTGATTTGGTAGGATCCAATCCCCAGAGGAAAACTCATAAAAATTTTCTGGAATCGGCATATCCGATCCTCGGATCATGTAAACCCAAAATCATTATCGGATATTGATCAAAAGCCTGGCAAGCACAGGTCAAGCTAACTAGTTTGTGTTCCAACTAACTTTCAACATATATTAATGTTGAGAATCAAACTGTACTGAATGGTTCGGACCCGACCCATCCTTTGGCCAGCCCCTTGGGCTCAATTGTCAACTACTCATTAGGCCGATCTAATTCATTTTGCATATAATTTTATATGAAGAAATGAAGTAAAAATATTGAATATCCCATTCATTTCTGTTTGGTTAGAGGTACAGAGAGATGAGATAAAATCAAAAAGGATAAAATCTGGCGGTGAAAATAATATTACAAAGAGATGAGATTATGGAATTTCACGAACATTAAACACAACTATCTTTTTATTTTGCAACCTATGGCGTGTGTTGGAATGAATGGGGAAAATAGACAGGAGGAAGAGAATAAAAATGAAAAAGCTAGGGAAGAGTTAGGAAAATTATATAACGTAAAATAATGTAATATAATAGGAGATAATTATTAGAAATAAAATGAATAAAATAAATAAATAAATTTTTTGATAAAAAGATAAGAAATAATAATTAAAATATAAATAATAAAAAAAATAGAATTATTAGATAAAAAAATACTATCTTTTCCTCGACACCAAACACAGTAATATTATAAAATTTAAATAGCACTTCACGTCTACGCGCGTCTGGTTGTCGCATTCGCAGGAAGGAACCTCTGGCTCTCCAACACCTCAGCTGTGGAAAAGCAGCAGTGGGAAGTCCACGGAGTCGTCGTCGAAAGGACGATAAGGAAGTTTCGGCCCTCACGCGCGTGCAGAGTGTTACACATCCATTCACCTATCCATCTCCTGCATGTTTAACATCAAAAACGTCCATCCATTTCATGCATCTTAGATATCGTATTTCCTGGACTTCAGTTTTTTCCGTTTTGCACTTATGCCATGGTGCACGATGGGAAATTCGCTGTATATTACTCATTTGCTGTTTAGACCGAGAAATTAAAAAGATAGTAGTAATCCATGTGATCGAAGGCTTAGATCTATCATACTGGTGATTTTGAAACACGAACGCGACGAGCCCGTGCGCGAGAGCACAAAAAAATTCTTTGCCGGACAACTAAAGTTGCAAGTGAGGAAGATTCGACGACGTCCACCTCCATGGATTTCTTCCTTTGCAAGCTTCCTTAAAACCAGAGAGAGAAAGAAAGAGAGAGAGAATCTACTCCAAGCTCGGATTTCAGGTGCTGGTGGTCCTGCTTTTGTTCTCTAGAGTGCAGGAATCTGAAGAGGCGATGGCTAGAGAGTGGCAAGATAAAGATCTGATGGACGTCGTCTTCTCTTGGTCTGTAGACGACATCTTCAACCAAGATCTCTTTAAGGAAAAGGTTTCTGATCTTTCATTTCTTCCAGCTTTTTTTTTTTTTTTTCTTTTCTTTCTTTCCCCTGCTTTTTCCCACTAATCTTGGAGCTTGCATGTGCCAATTAGACTTGAGTAATCTTAGATGTTCGAGCTTGAGATTGACTTAAAAAGCTTAAAAATCAAGATTGAGCTAAGTGATACTAAGCCAAGCCAAAATCAATTGATTTATTTCTTTAATTTTTTATATAATATGACATGTTTATTTGTTATAAATGTATGCAAATAACTCAAAAAAATTCAAGCTAGGCCAAAATCCTAACCTATCCCCTGTCGTGGTGGCTTTAGCTTATTTGACTGATGTCATTTACATTTTCACTTGTATTTTCCTTTCAATTTACCCCCAACTATCCAAACTTTATTGAAATGAGTTGGATGAGCATACGAGCAAGCTTGACTTGTTCATAGACCCATAGTCTTTATGTAATGCTCCGTGTTAAAATAATAGCTTGGTTTGGTTACAAACCCGATGTTACTTCTGCTAAATATGAGTGGTGTTTCCGGGACAACATGGGTGTGTAAGGATACTAAAAAATGTTGTGTCTAAGTAGAGGATATAGAAGGGACTACAGATATTAAATTTCCATTAGAAAAATAATCTAAACATCTCCTTGCTTGACATCCCGATACGATAAATACTTCGATTACCTTTTTTCTTGTTATAGTTAAACATGTTTTTTCCTATCATTACCTCTATTATACTCTATTTTTTTACAATAAGTTCCTCTGTTCAATGAGAAAGGATCAAGAAAGGTAGCCTACAATACTGGAAACATACAACAAATTACAAAAATAAGTCAACATAATATAGAAATCAACATAAACTGTCCATAATCTTTCACTTTAAGCCTGAAGATATTAGCAAAAATAAAAAAATAAAAAAAATCAGAGTCCATGGTTTTGTATATAAGCCAAGCTAACCAACGTATAGTTTTGCATTCAGCATCAGTTTTTAGATAGAAAGCTTATCAATAGCATCTCAATTCCTCTGTGTTTTGCATTCACAAATGCATGTTCAAACTCAAAAGAGGCCTCCTTGTTTTGATCAGGTTTTAAGGATTCCGCGGAAATTTTCTTCTGTAGGGCATTACTATGGGTCCTATATTTATCCTTTGATTGAGGAAACCCGGGCCGATTTGTCATCGAGCATCAAGAGCCTCTCCAAAGCACCAGTTCATGAGATAATTTCAGATGGTGAAGCTCTCCTAATTTCGTTGGTGGAAGCTAAGCCAAAGGAGTCTATTTTGGAAATTTTCATGAAACCTATGAGAAATGGTTCGTATAATAGCAGCAAAGGAGCTCACATTCCAAAGGGTGGAGATATTTTTGTTTTGGCGAGTGCAATACCTTCAAAAGAATCAAAACTAGATGATCTAAAATGGAAAGGGACATCGCTTGTCCTTGGTTTAGTCATTAGGAATGCAGATGATGAAAGTGGCCCACCATTTCAAATTCGAGCAAGAGTATCAAAGAACTTTGAGGCTCCCGCATGGAAGAAGTCTCCTCTTTTCGCTGTTTTCTTGAGGAATATGACAACAAACCGTCGTATTTGGATGGCACTGAATTCAGCTCAAAGTCCTGACATCATAAATGAAGTGTTACAACCCAACTACAAAGTATGTACGCCACTTGACCCCAGATTTCATTTCTAGTGCATTTGATCCATGTGCCCAGTTCATTCACAAATTTTATTTATTTTCTTTAAAAGTAGAAAGTAAAATTGTTTTCTTACAAACATGATATAAGTCTAATTTGAATTTCTCCTTGGAAGTTTTCTGTACCAATATTCTCCCAGTTCATTTTTGAAAGTTATTTTAACTGTATATAAATTATATTCTTTTAAGACTGTCCATTTTTGGTTGGCAATTGAGGCATTTTCATCATGCATTTTAGGAGATTTTGGAGCATCCCCAATTCATGGCAGGAGTCCTTGCCCATGACCAACATTACTGGAGACCACCCAGCTCAGCCATTTATCCTTTTGTCGAATGCAGCATCTGTAACTTGGATTATCTCTCAATAAAAGCAGGCCATGGCCTTCTCAATATTCATGTAACCTGCAGACTTGGATGCCTTTTATTTCCATGATTAGACTGTTTCAGTGTTATGTCCTTCACGCAGGTCGACAGAATTTGCAAGCTCTGTTTTACTGGTGAAGTTGGACAGAATATCAAGGGTCTGCTGGTAAAAACAAGATCCACTCTATGTTCATTTGACCTGAATGAATCACAAATTAAAGCAGTAATGAGTTCCATAGCAGTAAGGTCGTGCAAGCATAAGCACTCTGTTCAACTCATATGTGGTCCTCCGGGGACTGGAAAGACAAAAGCAGTTGGTTCGTTGCTACTTGAACTTCTAGCATCTAAATGCAGAACACTTGCCTGTGCTCCAACAAACGTTGCAGTTGTGGAAATGGCTTCACGTGTCCTGAGTTTGGTGAGGGAATCATGTGACACTGATCTTTACCCATTGGGAGATGTAGTTTTAGTGGGGAATGAGGAGAGAATGGACATTACAGATGATCTTCGGGACATTTTTCTTGACGATCGCATTAAGAGGCTTGGTGAGTGCTTCGGGCTTCTAACAGGGTGGAGGCAGCAGCTAGTTTCAGTGATTCATTTTCTTGAAGATTGTGATTCTTACTATGAAATCTATCTGGAAAATGAGAAGGCAATGGAGGACAAGGACGGCAGTGAAGCCTTGAATTTCGGGCAGTTTGTGAGGAGTCGATTTGGTGTGATTGCAAAGACATTGAAGAGTTCTATTAGACGATTTTGTACCCATTTACCATCTGCTTCACTTCCGAAAACCGTGTTTGACCATATGGTTAGAGCCCTCAATTCGATGGAAACTCTTGAAAGCTCATTACATTCTGTGGGAGTCAGTGACAAGATGCTCAAGAAATTACTTACAACTGCTGAAGACATAAACGATTTGAGCTGGACTAAGAATGAGTGCCTTCGAATCCTAAGAGATCTCAAACACAAGTTTCAGGTTCCCCAGTTACTTGATAAAGAAACAACTAAAGAATTTTGTTTGAAAAATGCAACCATTGTTTTCTGCACAGCTTGTTGCTCATTTTCATTGCGTTCATTAGAGATGGAAGCATTTGAACTGGTGGTTATCGACGAAGCTGCTCAGTTGAAAGAATGCGAGTCATTGATGCCATTGCAGCTACCTGGGGTACAGCATGCAATTCTGATTGGTGATGAGCGTCAGTTGCCGGCAATGGTTCAAAGCAAGGTTTGCATTAACTTCTGAGCTGTATCTATTCAATAATTACATGTATGTTAATGTGTAATGTGTGTTTCATCGGGTCCTTCATCAACGCGGTCCAATGTTGGATGATGCTCAGGACTGTTGATGTGAGGACAATTCATGCCTGAATAATCTCCTCAATGTGAAAATCCTTGCTTTGAAAGACTGAAAATGCATAAGAGATGAAGAAAAAACGGCTGGGTACTCACGACCAGTTGTAAGATACATGCTAGGAACTGCAATCGGTAGATATTTGAGGCATGAATACAGGATGACCTAAAAGATTAGCTGTCCGGATCACGAAACTATTCTACTGATGCTGGTATAATTTGTATTTATCTTACACTCTGTAACCTTGTTGAAGGTTTCTGAGAGAGCTGGCTTTGGAAGAAGCCTCTTTGAAAGGCTGAGTTCACTGGGGCTGGAGAAGGACCTTCTTAACATCCAGTATCGAATGCATCCTTCCATAAGTATTTTTCCAAATGCTGAATTTTACAACAACCAGATTTTAAATGCTCCAAGCGTTAAGCAAAAAGGGTATGAAAGGAGATACCTTTCACATCCAATGTATGGTCCATATTCATTTATTAATGTGGACGTTGGAGGGGAGATGGTTGATGAAGGGTTCAGCATGAAGAACATGGTACAGGTGGCTGCAGTTATTCAGATTCTAGAAAACCTTTTCAAAGGTATGTAATCTTTTAATTTTTTCCACAATTTGCATCACAACTCATTTCTCTAGGAATAATTTATTTTTGTGGATTGCGGACTCAAATCTAATTCTGGTGTACTCGTGTGTCTATGCATCAAACTCAGCATTGCAGGTAGCATCCATATATTTATATATTCTAGTTTATAGCTATGCTTGCTTAAAGAAATCCACATTTGCACATAGATCAGAAAACAGTAATCTCCATCACACATTTAATATGCCTTTTCATTTCTTTAATAATGTTGACGTATGGCATTCCTCTGATTCTTTCCCCCTTCTTTATAGCATCAATGGAATCAGGAGGGAGGGTTACTGTAGGCGTTGTGTCACCATACACAGCTCAAGTTGTTGCGATTCAAGAGAAACTAGGGAAAACATATGAAAAACAGGAAGATTTTATAGTGAGCATCAAATCCATTGATGGGTTTCAAGGAGGGGAAGAGGATGTGATCATTCTGTCTACTGTCAGATCAAACCGCCAAGGATTAGTTGGATTCCTTTCTAATACTCGACGAACGAATGTAGCTTTGACCAGAGCAAGGTATGCTTCTCTTCCTAACCTCTGAAATATAACTCCTGCACATGTCATGTAAAATGGACTTTAAGAATGGAATTACTGTTGTGGTTGCAATGAACCAGAATCCCCCAGTATTTAACATAATCCAACTTGAAGATTTCTGAAGTTTATAGGAATTCGTTATCATGAAGTTTTATCTTATGGTAGCTTTGTAATTGAAAATTGGAAATCTAA
>JAYJMB010009080.1:12934-50753 GCA_036873735.1 Pouteria campechiana
GCATATATCGTGTTGTGGACCGAACCTATATAAAAATACCTATGTGCATTTTTTGCATACTTTACTCATTATTTTTAGAACATTATTTTTATATTGGCTAAAATTTTAAAATCTCAATTCAGCACCCCCCTCCCTCTTGAGCTACCTTAGATCAAGACCAACAATTGACATCAGAGTGGGCTTCAATAATTATTCTTCATTATGTAATATTTTAATTGCTTGAAGTGATCCCTATGGCCAACACACTCCACGACACCATGGTTGAAGGACAATCAACCACAAGACCCCCATTTTTTGGTGGCACCAATTATGAGTACTGGGAAATGCATATGCAAAACCTTTTGATAGCCAGTGACTATATATTGTGGCAAATTATCAAAGATGGCAAGACTATCATGAACACAAAAGCTAAATATACCACTAAAAACATTGTATTAGTAGAGAGAGATGCCAAAGCTAAGAATAGCCTCTACTATGCATTGTCACCTTCTAAGTTTGAGAAGATTTCTACATGTGATGCAACAAAGGAGATTTGGAACTAGTTAAAAGTCACACATGAAGGTACTAATTAGGTCAAAGAGACCAAAATTAATATACTTGTGTAGGAATATAAAGTCATTCATATGTAGGATAATGAAACTATATCAAAAATATTTGGAAGATTTCAAAAGATCACCAATGGGTTGAAAGGTCTTGGAGAAAAATATGACGAACTCAAAATGGTGAAGAAAATCTTTAGATTGTTGCCAAGACAGTGGATGGGAAAGGTCATAACAATCTAAGAGGCTAGAGACTTTGATAAAATGAAGGTTGAAGAACTTATGGGTTCTCTCGTGACCCCTGAAATCCTTATGAAGCAAAAAGCTGGCAAAGAATCAAAAGGAAAAAGAAACATTGTTTTGAGAGTTGAATTAAACAATGATTCACAAAGTGAAGTTTTAACAAGTGGAGCTAAAAATGATTATGACAAGGCAATGCTAAGCAGAAGATTCAGGGCCATATTCAAAATGAAAGTTGGAAGTTCCAAAAATTCCAGAAATAGAGACAAAAGAAAAGATGTCCTCACCTGCTATAACTATGGCAAACCTGGCCACATTAGATACGAATGCCAAGAACCTGTCAAGAAGGAAGGGGAATAATAGAACAAAAAATATAATTCATATCCTGAAAAGAAAAATAACAACAACAATAAGAAGAAGTTCAAGAAAAAGAAAGCTTTTGCTGCATAGGACGTGTTAGAAAGTATGCTACATGAAAGTGTCAGTGATAGTAAGGAAGATCATGAAGCATAATTTAGTAGAATATCACCAACAAAAGGAGATCAAGAAGACTACCACACCAGAATCAACTTGATGGTAATTCATGAAGATGAAGTAACTTCTGAACTTAATTCTCAAAATTAATTTGATAAATTAGAAAGCTTATATTCTGATTTCAAGGCTTTAAAATCCAAGTACAAGGAGATGAAAAAGGATGTACTGGAAGTGACCAATGAGTTCCCCGAATTAAAGATGAAAATTGAAAGCTCAAGAGTGATCAATGCACCATTCATGAACTTGAGCTAGTTTAAGATGAAAATAACAACGTTAAACAGATCTTAACCTCCACCTTGTTTAGAATGAAACCAAAGAATAAAGGTGGTCAACAACATAAGAAATAGAGTTATAATTTCAAAAGAAAACAAAGTACCAAATAGACCATGGTTTGGATTCCTAAAATAGTTGCAAATGCAGTAAATGTTATTCAATCTACAAACACTAAAGTGGTGGCACCCAAGAAGTAGTGGCTACCTAAATATACTGCCACTAACCCTCTTGAACCCATTCTTAGATGGTACCAAAAATTAAAGCACAACCTTGTTGTTGTTGGTGTGTCTAAGAGCCACAGGCAGCAGCATGTGGTACATCAATAATGGTTACTCAAGATACTTGACAAGGGACAAGGAGCTGTTGACTGAGCTAAAAGAGAAACATGGTAGAATAGTAACCTTCAGATATAATGGAAAAGGTAGAGTAGTTGGGATTGGTAAGTTCAGCCAACCACAATCTACTATTATTTCAGATGTTTTATTAGTTGAGGAATAAAAACATTATCTTCTGAGTGTTAGTCAATTCAGCAACGGTGGTTACAAGGTTATGTTTGAATCTCATATGTGTTCAATTCTAGATCAGTATGACTTAATTGTAGTCCTAGGAAAGTGTAATGCCCCTTCTCCCTGGAGCGTTATTAGTGGTAAATTCAGAAAAAATTCTGGCAGAGTCTCCCCTGATTTACCACCGTTATCTTGTATACAACATACTAAACCACAATAATTATATAACAAATACCCTCAAATATGCAAGTATAATATGGCCACCTCCAGGCCCTACCATTTTCTACACAAATTATATAACTGCCACCTCCAAAACACACATCACCACAACACCCACAGACCAAAATCAGGGTACATTGTATCCCAATTGTCAAATCATATACACTCATGCCATAAAATGACATGCTGTAAAACTAAGTAATCATACATGTCTAATATACATCCAAAATCCATCCAACAATATCCATCTTCATACATCATGAAAAGGAGTAAAGCCTCTACTGGTGTCACAACCTAGCCCCATCACGAGACCCAACACCCTGTTGGGCTCCGCCCTCTGACCTGTCAGCTAAAATTTAAATAAAAGTGTGAGTCTAGGCAAACTCAGTAAGTAGGTAAGCGGAAAAAACATGACTATAAATAATGTAATAAACAATGGCAAATAGAGTAATAAACAAAGACGCAAATAGGCAAAACATGCCATGTCATAGCAGGATGTCATAGTCGGTCAGTTGCTAGGTTCATTAAGATTTTAATGTTAACATCTTATTAATTATTTCATGCACATAATCATAATGATATCGGATACATAGTTAATCGATCAATATCGGCTCGAACACCGATACGCCATACTGCCGTTTTGTATCTGCCAATCCACGATTACCTCTTATACCTATATACTGCCCCACCATCATCCACACACTCCTCCCCGAGAGGCACACAAACCATAACACTACCCTTTCACTCTTCAACATGTCAGGTCCATCTTGGCACTCCCGGCTAGAAGCTTACTAGGCCCACATAGCCATATTGCTGTATCCAGTGCACCCCACCCTCATCACCTCACAAGAGTACCAATTCTCCATAAACACGCCTACACAAGCTACTCAGGCTACATCCAGGCCAATAGCAACGCCTGGCCGGGCCGGCTGCCCACATAACTGCCCACTGGCCAACCAAGCCACTCCTCACCATATGGCAGACACAAGTTGGCCCCATAGCCATCATACAAATACATAAATGAGCCACACTAGGCTTTGAGCCAATCAGGCACCAAAACTAAATTTTATCGGCACTCCCGGGGGCATAGAATACATTACATAATTTCTAAAATAAATTTCTTATTTACTATTATATAAATATCCAATTGACCTAAAAATATTTTTATAGATTACCAATAATATGAAAAATGTTGATCCAAATTTTAGGTCAAAATAATGTAAATTGATTAATTTAAAATTAAAATATTAACATATAAAGAAAAAATATTAGACTAAATTATACATATCTTTTTCCCCTCAAAATGTTTACATCAATTCCTCATAATATAACGGAATGTTTGTAAAATTTTCAACTTAAATTAATTCAAATTAAGAAGACTAAAAATAAAGGAAAATTTTGAAAGGGTGGGATGCTATCAGCATCTCATTTTCAGAGTATTTAATGTTCATATTTGTTTGAAGGGTCAAACAGTGGAATTTTTCATGAAATTCGATATGATAGTATTCATTTATATATATTTTAACCAAAGATTTTTATCTTGGCAAAATATCATCACTAAATTGGGTTTTAATCAATCTCAAGAGGGGTATTTGGTAAGGTGTTCTGTCAGTGCACTATTCATCCGAATTTCATTATTTTCAATGCAATTTAATTCATGCTAATACAATAAATTAATTATGGTTGCATGGGATAGATAATGCATGTTTAAAATCATGTAACTCATATACAAAAATTTCAGATTACAAGTGCCCAAATTGTAATCATTCAAAAAAATTAAATTCAACTTAAAATAACTTAAAACAAATACCTGCTTACCTTAATTAATTGAGAAATTTGAGAAATTTGCACAGCCCTCACACTCCAATTTCCAGTCTCTAATAAATCCTTAATTCCCTATTAAAATTTTTAGCAAACCCCCTTGAATTGGGGTTTGAAATTCCCTGAAGATAAATCAACTTTTGCATAATATTCTTTCATAAACATCATCAACATTTAAAGTAGATTAAGCACTTATCTTAATCTTCAAATTCCTTTGGTGGGTTCCATTGATCAATAATACTTCGCTAGGTTTGGGTGACTACCACTTCTTGATCTCAAGAAAAATTATATCCTATGGCCCACTAATTACTTGAATAAAAATTTGCTATGGATCACTTAAAGTAAAATTATCTAAAATGGAAGATTGGGATGATGGGGAGAAGGGTTTATGTCAGCTAGCATGGAATGGAAGATGGAAACAATGGAAATGGGATGGGCATTGCAAAAACATAACTTTTATATTATTTTTTTTATTTTGGTAGTCAATGCTCCACCCACTTCTATGCACATTCATTCTCTTGAATTTTCAAAATGCCATCAAATTATCATTCTTTACACATGTGAGTCATCCATTTGATATATCATATACTCAAATTAATTTTCCATTTATTATCTACATAACTTTATTATTTATTTTTAATTAAATGTGATTAAATTAAAATTTTCCAGAAATTACTAGTAACTCAGTTTTTCAGCTTTCCACATGTAATTTTTAATTTTTTTTCACCTATTAATTATTAATTAATATATTTTCTCATCATCCTCATATTATCATAGATATTTCCTCCATTTATATAATTTTTTTATAATAAAATTCCTCAAAAATTCAATTTTACAATATGCTGCACTGTAAAAATTACCGAAACTTTACAATAGTGAAAATTTACATTTTTGAAATTTCTAGGGCCTTACAGAAAGAGACATGGAAATGTGTATGTTTTAGACTTATTTCATATCCAAGATAAATGTCTTGTTAGCCACAATGCATCCCTGCCATGGCATAAAAGGTTAAGACATGCCAACAAAGACATGGTAGAAAGACTATACAAAAAAGATCTTGTAGTTGGCTTATCTAAAATTAAATTTGATAAAGGACAGTTATGTGATGCTTACATGGGAGGAAAGCATGCCAAAGAATCTTTCAAACCAAACAGAGAAGTATACATAACTAAGCCACTTTAATTACTACACATGGACTTAGTGGAACCAACAAGAACTAGAAGTCTTCGAGGGAAACATTACGCACATGTCATTGTCGATGACCATAGCAGATATATTTGGGTAATGTTTCTTGCATTCAAAGATGAGGCCTTTTCATTCTTTGAGATATTTTGCAAATATGTGCAGAATGAACAAAGTTCTCATATAGTTGTCATTAGGAGTGATCATGGTGGAGAGTTTGAAAACCATAAGTTCATAGCCTATTATACAAAGAATGAGATCTTTTAAACTTTATCTACACCAAGAACACCCTAGCAAAATGGTGTAGCTAAAAGGAAGAATAAAAACTTACAAGAAATGGTGAAGACTATGTTGAGTGAATATAATTTGTCACAATATTTTTGGGTTGAAACTATGAATATCGCTTGTTTTATTATCAATAAAATTCATACTAGTCCAATACTCAACAAAACTTCATTTGAGTTGATTATGGCAAGAAGCTTAACATATTATTTTTCCATACTTTTGGATGTAAATGTTTTATTCTTAACAATGGAAAAGGAAACCTTGGAAAGTTTGATAGCAAATCTGATAAAGGGATTGCTTGGATATTCCATTATTAGCAAAGCATTTAGAATCTACAAATTGTGTAGTAGAGCTATAGAAGAGTCTTTTCATGTTAAGTTTGATGAATCTACTAACTGCCAGAGAATGTAACACCCTAAACTCCCACTCTATGTGTTTGAACCATGCCACATCGGGGCCGATGCAGAATGCCACCATTTTTCTTTTCTTAAGAAAAATCTTCTCATAATCTCATAGTTTCCCTAACTCTAAGGGAAATATCCTGCCTAAAATCTGGTAGAGTATGCCCTAAAATATAAGCATATAAACCTGTGTATACAATTCTACACATTTTTATAATTAACAAAAATCATTGCTAAACAACAACATTCATCACAATTTATAACCACACCCATACTCACATCTCTGCCTAAGATTGGAACTGTATCATGGTGGTAATGCGTTACCCTAGATTAATACAAATCCATTTACAATGTCATACTTAAATGAATATGACATCCCCAATGCTTATCATTATACTTCACATTATACATTATGTTTACATTAAGGGATTCCAATCCCCATTTCATCTCAACATATATAATTATCATCAAATCTTGCTCATCCATCCCAATCCTCAGTTGGGATTCTTTACCAATCTTGTCAATTAAAAAAATTAACATAAGAAGGCATGAGTCCGGGCAACTTGGTAACTAGGAAGAAATATAAAATAATAATAAATCAACAAGCACATGTTCTTATTTAGAACATGAATACAAACTATCATAACTTAAATATATATATATATATATATCCAGAAGGCTCAAGTCCTCCTTAACTCACTACAATGCTCTATGCCCTTGAGGCATATACAACCATAGCTATAAGTGTGTCCACTAGACACCTCACCTTTCAGCCACTCTAGGTTCATCATACAAGACAAGGTGCCATGCAGACACCACATATACCAAAACTATGCCATACAGGTATAACCTCATAACTGTGCCATTGGGGCACCACATACAACTCATGAAATGCTTCCCATTCCATCAAGATATACTTCATAGAATATATAACTATAGTGAGACTCATGGGATAATCTCTATCCCCACTCATCCATACAATCATCACTTTAAGTACAATTAGGGAATACACACTATTTCCATCCAACCAAGCATTCACATGCTTTCATACTTATGAATTCACTCACAGCATCGGGATAGTCCTTATCCCTTTCGTTTAGGCACCAATATACAAGAATAACATAGGGACAGGTGATACTTTCTATCCCCAACACTCGCATGTCCATATCATAGACCAATTCGACTATGGGATAATCCAAATCCCCAACATTCATGTATAACAAATATAATAAAGAATGAATTTGGGGATGCACTACCCCATCAATCCAATATGCATAACTTTATGCATATCAATGTTCACAACTATACACATATATGAAATAACCACTCATGTATTTATAAAACAGATAAACATCAACCTTAACTAACACGGGATATCTACTATCCTTCATCCAAAACAATATGCCTGTATATAATAAACGAGACAACTATTATTCCCATCCATTCATTTAATTAAAATAGCGGGTGCCTACTTACATCAGGCATTTAGCTCCAAACCATATCTCTCGAGGTCTATGCCTTTTCATCCTTCTCAGATCATCATATATAGAGCAACAATCTCATTCATTTAACCATTTGTAATCATGTATTCAATACATCATATTTACACTTCTTTCATAGCCAATCTTAGGCTAAGTCATAAAGCATGTGATCATCTATACATAATTTAGTGTTTCTCAACAGGGCATCACTAAAATCTTCATTTATTACAACATTCACTTTACATATACATGATTATCATATAAACATCTGTAAAATAATTTGATTAAACTTTTAATTTAATCAAATCATGGCTCGCATAGCCCAAATACAAAAATCCTCTTTAACTCCTAATTAGGGCATAATCAAACATCCAATTTCACCAGTCCAAATCACCCAATACAAGTTCTAAAATATTCTAATCATAAAATTAATCATTTATCACATGATTAATACAACATATATCATGAAACCCTCAAATTCTGCCATTCCCAGAACCCTAGCTTAGTAAAATTCATAATTACTCATGCCCAATCAAAATAATCACTCTTTTAAGTCATTTTGCCATGAATTTATAACCATACACCTCAATCTTTGCCCTATAAATCAGTTTTTACAAGTTGGGTTTTAAACCCTAAAATTTGAAAGTATGAAATTTGTTTGGGAAATCAAGCTTAACTTCGCTTTCAAGCGTAGCCATCCTCCCCAAATGAAGGATTAAGCTCTAAACTCCATGTTGCTCCTTCCATTTGGTGGAAATCAAATGTTTCTTCTATTTTCTTCCATTTTTCATTGTTCAAATGGTTGAAAATTGGGTTTAAACGAAAGATCACTTGATTATCTAGCCAGGCAAGATGATTTCCTAGCTAAATTGGCTAGAAATCATGCATAACGGGGCTAGAGAAAAAGGGGAAGAAAGAACGGAATGGACAAGAGGAAATGGGATGGAGAAAATTGGCGAAAGAGTTAGTTGTCTCACACTTATCATCGACCCATGTCGTTATGTGGAAGTTGCTGGTCGGCATAGCCTCAACCCATTTGATCCGACGTGGCCACATCAATTTCTAAGTTGTGGCGCCAATGTTGCTGGTCCCCTTTTTCATTGATTTTCCACCCTAGTTTCTTCATTTTCTTTTTCTCCTTTATTTCCCATTATTTTTCCACATAATAATAATATAAATTGCATATTTTCACACCCCCAAATAACTAAAAATTGAATCAAATTCCATTTGCATTCATTGCAATTTGTAGGATCACACATATACTTGAATCATTTCATTTCAAACTAAATTTCACCATTTCTCATCATTGCCTTTATAGTCTTAATAAAAATCAAGTCCATAATTAACCCAAAATTAACACCCTAGGTGTTACAAACCACCCTTCTTACTAAAAGTTTCAACCTTGAAACTTTCATTATCGAGTAAGTTTGTAATTCACTTTGTTCAACTTATTTTATGACTTGCATATCTGTATCCACATGATATATTGCGCAAGTCACTTTTTTGATCATTTACCCTAATCATTCAAGTATTGACTTTATAAGCACCACATACATGGGAATTATATCACTCTTTTATGACATACTGTCATATGTACATAGACACACACACACACACACACACACATATATATATATATAACATATTCATATACATTTTTCATCATTAACACATACACATCATCGAAATCCTTACATTGCCTTATCATTAGGTAGTCTCATTATCTTATTGTCATTATCAATATCAACCCAGCCTTATCAAGGCTTTATCATTTTTATCCCTTACATGTTACATGCTAGTCTCTTCCTATATCTTCAATTATGACGCTTACTAGGCTCATAATAGCTTTCCTGCTACCTTTTCGTGGCACCCCACCCTCATTGCTTCACAGGGATCATAGGTTGACTATGCCATTACACATTTGTGCCATTACAGCACATCCATATTTCACAACATTATGGTACATCCAGGCCATCCTGGCCATCATGCTATCTAGTCATACATTTTCATTTAATACAGTGACACTAATTATGAAATACAACAGTTTTCTAATATCACAACAATGTGCATCAATGCAAAATTCATTATATGACCATGACAATAAAACATTAGTACAATGCAATCTAAGTCATAACATTTAGATCATTATTAACCCAAGCCTTCTAGGCCACCATGCCAATCCGGCGTCTCCATATCAGGCCATCTTGGCCTCCACCTTATATAGGTATCAAGTCATACCGGGCCATCTAGGCAATACAGCTAGGCTTCAGGCCATACACAAGCCTCATCCTAAATGGATGTCAAGTTTAATGGGCTATCCAGGTATCATAGCCAATCCATAGGCCATTCGAGCCTCCACCCTACATGAGTGTCAAGTCTAGGTCATCACAGACCTCATCGCCATCACAGGCAAAATCCAGACCATCATAGGTCTCTTCGCCATCATAGGCGGCAACCAAGCCATTCAGGCCTCTATATCGTCTCTAGCCATGCAGGCCATGCCTCTAAGTCATATCTAGTCTGGCCATTCTGGTCATTCAGGCCATCACGCCATTCGGGTGTATCATATTCAGTTAGTCGGGCCATCATGCCATTATGTCATCCCAACATATCAATTACATTAATGCCATCCCGGCATTCAGTCATAACAATGCCATCGTGGCATTTCAATCACATCATTTAACACATAGTTATGCTTAAATACACATAATAATTCATTTCAATCGAATTGCATATACAAGCAATCGTTAACAATATTCAGTTAGAGTATGCTTCCATACTCAGAACACAAAACACTATACCATTAATGCATGCCCAACACCCTACGGGTGTCAATTTCCATTACATCCACATCATCATGGCGTCTATGCCATTAAGGCATTCAAGCCTTTACAAACTTATCTATATCTCACAAATATCATGTATCCTACTCATATAATTCAAGGTACAATAATCAAAATTCATGATGTACAACTGATTATACAATTTATTCATTTCTAAATAACTCAACAAAACACATACAACAACCATTCACCCAAATACACATCTGGGACTTATGCAACATCACATCACAATCAATTAATTGATCACAATATTTCACGTAATTAAGGCATACATGCCTACCCATGAAACTTCATAGTTTCATCCTTCCACTTTCATATTCATAAACTTTATGAAACAAACAAGCTAGCAAGGTGCGCATATAGGCACCACTATGTTTCACTGTGCTACTCTTATCATAGTAAACAGATGCTACTTTGTGCTATCACAACACTATCACTTTCATTTTAGTGGTAGCTATAATCATAACACTTTATCATTACCATTTACATGCCCTACTTCCTCTCTCATGCCTTGCAATTTACCCTTAAGCTAGCCTTTTCTCATCAATCCATATACTAGTATTGGCATGTTACTTCTTGGTTCTTTCACATAACCATTGCCATCATGAATCTAGACTTAATGTCCTCACATGGATAAACAGGACTTATCACATAGATAAGTCACTGGCTCTGATACCATCAGTAATGCCCTCCACCCCCACCCTATGCGTTTTGACCTCGCCACACCGGGGCCGATGTAGAATGCTACCATTTTTCTTTTCTTAAAGGAAATCTTCACATTATCTTACAATTTCCCTAATTCTAAGGGAAATATTCTGCCTCAAATCTGTTAGAGTTTACCCCTAAAATATAAGCATATAAACCTATGAATACAATTCTACACATTTCTATAATTAACAAAAATCATTTCTAAACAACAACATTCATCACAATTTATAACCACACCCATAATCACAGCTCCGCCCAAGATCGGAACCGTATCATAATGGCAATGCGTTACCCCGGATTAATACAAATCCATTTACAATATCATACTTAAATGAATATGAAATGCCCAATGCCTATCATTATACTTGACATTATACATTACATTTACATTAAGGGATTCCAATCCCCATTGCATCTTAATGCATATAATTATCTTCAAATCTTGCTCATCCTTCCTAATCCTCAGTTGGGATTCTTTTCCTGTACTATCAGCTAAAAAAATTAACATAAGAAGGCATGAGTCTGGGTAATTCAGTAAGTAGGAAGAAAAATAAAATAATAATAAATCAACAATCACATGTTCTCATCTAGAACATGATACAAACTATAATAACCTGAATATATATCTAAGAGGCTCAGGTCTCCTCAACTCACTACAATGCTCTACGCCCTTCAGGCATATACAACCATAACTATGAGCGTGTCCACTAGACACCTCACTTTTCAGTCGCTCTGGGCTCATCATACAAGACTAGGTGCCATGCAGACACTACATATGCCAAAATTATGCCATACAGGCATAACCTTATAACTGTGTCATTCAGGCATCACATACAACTCATGGAATGATTCCCATTCCATCAAGATATACATTCATAGAAAACATAACTATAGCGAGACTCATGGGATAAACTCTATCCCCACTCATCCATACAATCATCACTTTAAGTACAATTAGGTAATACACGCTATTCCCATCCAACCAAGCTATCACATGCTTTCAATTCATGCATAGTATCAGGATAGTACTTATCCCTTTCATTTAGGCATCCATATACAAGAATAATACAAGGAAATGGGATACTTTTTATCCCTAACACTCACATGTCCATATCATAGACCAATTCGACTATGGAATAATCCAAATCCCCAACATTCATGTATAACAAATATAATAAAGAATGAATCCGAGAATGCACTACCCCATCAATCCAATATGCATAACTTTATACATATCAATGTTCACAGCCACACAAATATATAAAATAATCATTCTATTGGTTCTTGAAGTATGGCTTAACCCAAGAGGGGAGGGGTGAATTGGGTATATAAAAATTCATTGTTTAACCCCTTGTAAGACCATTTTCCTCTTTTCGTGATTGTGTGGTGCATTGTAAGATAAATAATGAAAACAATAAAATGCATGAAAGATTAAACAAGCAAGCAAACACAAACATAGACAACATGATTTTTATAATGGTTTGAGAACCCCGTCTCTACATCCACTCTTCCAAGAGCACACACTCATTATGCCTTGGATTCCACTATATCCCATATAATGGAAATACAAAGTGCTCCCAGCACTCTTCTAGATTCCATCTCTAAGGGGCATAAACAAGTGTTATCAGCACTCTTTTGGTTTCACAAGCTCACTAGGAAACTCACTGATTTCTAAGATCACTATCAAACTTAATGGTTTTCTAGAGATGACCAACAACTCTCTAGTTTTTAAATTAACCAGAAAACTTATACACTTTTACAAAGTGATAAATAAAGCACAGGAGAAGATATGATCTTTTACAGCTCTAACAATATAAAAAGATCTTCCAAAAATGTAAACTCAATGTTCATAAAAATATGCAGATTGAAACTCATAAAAGATAGATGAAGGTTTAAGCTCTTGGCCATGTGTGGAAGGATTCGCATAAGGTTGAGCTCATTTGAAATGTCTTCCTTCACCACTTTTGAATCGTGTCTTCTCTTCTCCTTAAATAGCTCTTTTGAAAACTTAATCGTTGAAGAAAGATGATCTTCATTAAATGCAAAGACGAAAGTAGATGAGCAGGAAATAAATGTAAAAGACTATTTTGATAATCTCCCATTTGAAAATGCCATCTTTTAATTAATTTTCATATGTTAGAGCTATTCTAAAGTGCTAACATTGACATAGAAGAATGCGAATAGCTAATTTAGGCAACTGATGAATGGGGAGATGCTGCAGCTTTGACTGGTTTCACAGTTTTGGAAAGAAGACAATAAATTTTGATATATTCAGCTGCTCTACTTTGACTGGTGCTTTATTTCATTTGTCTGAAGTTCATATCAGATGAAGTCTCTCTCCAGTTAGACAGACTCTTTTTGTATCCTACTTTATCCATAGTTGATTCCAGATGAAGTTGGGCTTCTTCATTGTTAGACAAATGTATTTTGCTCTCTGAACTTCTTCTTCCATTCACTGCCTTTTCATTGTCTCTTTGGATAAGATGAGATTTCAAATAGAATATTCAGATTGACATGTTTGAGCATATTTGAAAATCACTGTAACTTAAACTTTCTGAAATGTGGCAGATGGTTAGAACAAATATCTGTAGTCCCGCAATTGGAAGTTTGAATGGGTTCTTGATTTTTTATTCTTGTTTAGCACTTAAAACCCTCAAGTATTTTGTTCTCCAATGGATTATCTGCTTTTACAATCCAAAAAGATTTTGAACTACTCAAAAGAATATTATTGCAAAACCCAACTGCTATAGAGTGTTGAATTTTTGATATTCCAAAACAATAATTTTTCACTGTAGCAAGTTTTTATAGCAGATCACTGTAGCACCACTTTGTCTAAAGTAAGTAGTAAATGAATTGGCTAGCTTTGTCTACCAGTAATGTAGTAGGTTACCGTAGCGGATTAATATAGCAACGATTCATCTGTTATTTGTCTGAAGTATTAGACGAATATCTTTGTTTGTTGGTATTATAGTAGATTATTGTAGCACTGCACTGCTTTGTCTGCTGATCACCTAAAGCTTTGTCTGTTGTACTATAGCAGTGTTACTGTTGTGTATTTACTTTAGCAAATTAATGTAGCAATCATTTGTTACTTCATCTGCTAACTCTAACTTTGTCTTCCACTTCATCTATTATTTCATCTGCTAATTTGTCTGAAGCTTTGTTTCTTCTTCCACTTCATCTTAGGCAATCCACTTAGTCTTCCACTTCCACTTTGTCTGGCACTGTAGCAAAAGTACTGTAGCAACGAACCGGCGCTTGGAAATTTCTGCATTTTTGCTACATTGGTAACTTGACATTTTTCATTATAAATCAAAATATTTTGTCTACATATAATACACATAAGTTAGAGTATAGATAAATCATTTAAGCATATTTATTTTTCATGTAAAGAATATATTCTATGAAGTACACTTAACACAATATGTTTATCTTCACATGATTTTTACAAGTTGTAGAACATGGATAAATCACAAATTGTGTTTGTCATTATATTTTTTAGTGTAAATCCATATGAAATTTGCATAAGTTGTAAAACATGGATATGTACTTTAAGTCATGATTTTGTATCTAGAAGCTTATTTAAGCACTCATTGTTCTTCATTCAAGAAGATATCTCTTCCAAGGCACTTCTAACATATGATCCAAGGCAATAAGGTTGAAAACAATATGGATCAATATGATTTCCCTTCTAGACTTATATCAAGATGTATACGCTTTCATAAATTATATTCCAATAAAGCATGCATATTTCAAGCATATCTTTCTACATTTCAAGCTTTCTATACTAGAAGCATCATTAGCATAAATCAAGCCTTAAGACAAGTTTTGTTGTCATCAAAATCATACAATAATCTCAACACATTCATGTATTCACAAAATAGATAAACATCAAACTTAAACCGACATGGGATATCTACTATCCTCATTCGAAACAACATGCCTAGATATAATCAATGGGATAATTGTTATCCTCATCCATTCATTCAATTAAAACAAGGGGCGCCTACTTACCTCAGCCCTTCAGCTCCAAACCATATCTCTCAAGTTCTATGCATTTTCATCTTTCTTAGATCATCATGTATAGTGCAATAATCCCATTTACTTAACTATTTGTAATCATGTATTCAATACATCATATTAACACTTCTTTTATAGTTAGTCTCAAGCTATAATTATCAAACATGTATAATCTCTACTTAATTTAGGGCTTCTCAACAGGGCATCACTAAAATCTTCATTTATTTCAACATTCACTTTACATATACAAGATTATCATATAAACATCTTTAAAATAACTTGATTAAACTTTTAATTTAATCAATTCATGGCTCACATAGCCCTGATACAAAAATCCTCTTTAACCCTAATAAGGGCATAATCAAACATCCAATTTCAACATTCCAAATCACATGATACAAATTCTAAAACATTCTAATCATGTAATTAATCAATTACCCCAATATTAATATAACATATATCACAAAACCCCCAAATTCCATTATTCCCAGAACCCTAGCTTAGTAAAATTCATAATTTCTCATGCCTAATCATAATAATCACTCTATTAAGTCATTTTCCCATGAATTTATGAGCATATACCTCAATCTTTGCTCTAAAAACCACTTTTTACAAGTTGGGTTCCAATCCCTAAAATTTAAAATATGGAATTTGGTTGGGAAATCGAGCTTACCTTCACTTTCAAGCATAGCCATCCTCCCAAAATGAAGGATTAAGCTCTAAACTCCACGTTACTCCTTCCATTTGGTGGAAATCAAATATTTCTTCCATTTTCTTCTATTTTTCGCGGTTCAAATGGGTGGAAGTTGGGCTTAAACAAAAGATCACTTGATTATTTAGGTAGGGAAGATGATTTCCTAGCTAAAATGGCTAGAAATCATGCATAACAAGGCTAGGGCAAAAGAGGAAGAAAGAACAAAATGGACCAGAGGAAACATGATAGAGAAAATGGCTAAAAAAGTCGGTTGTCTGGCACTTATCATTGACCCATGCCACAGCATCAAATTCGACACTATGACATGGAAGTTGCTAGTTGCCACCGCCTTGGCCCATTTGATCCAAAGTTGTGGCGTCAATTTCTAGGCTGCAACGCCAATGTTGCTACCACCCTTTTACGGTTATTTCTACCTTATTTTCTTCCTTTTATTTTTCTCCTTTATTTCCCATTATTTTTCCACATAGTAATAGTATAAATTGCATATTTTCACACCCCCAAATAACCAAAAATTTAATCAAATTCCATTTGCATTCACTTGCGATTTGCATAATCACATATATACTTGAATCATTCCATTTCAAACCAAATTTCACCATTTCTCATCATTGTCTTTATAGTCTTAATAATAATCAAGTCAATAATTAACCCAAAATTAATACCCGAGGTGTTATAGAGAAGAACAATGACTTTGATGATGAAGTAGATAGACTCACAACAAATGTGGAGAGAATAAATATGCAAAATCAAGATAAACAAACTCCACAAATAGAAACAGCAAGGGATGGAGTGGATAGAAAGTTTCGATCATGCACAAGTGAGATAAACGAGAAACATAATTCTTTTCTTCCTGAAAACTAAGTAATTAGTGATGTGTATGATAGAGTTAGAACTACATCATTCTCTCACCAATTATCTAGTAATTTTGCTTTCATTTCTCAAATAGAGCCAACTTGTAAGGACCAAGTGCTAGAAGATGAGAATTAAATTTTAGCCATGCAAGAAGAATTAAACCTATTTAAAAGAAATGACATGTGGACCTTAGTTTCAAAACCTAACTATCAATCTATTATAGGAATCAAATGGATCTTTAGAAACAAAATTGATGAATCTAGTATAATAGTGAGGAATAAGGCAAGATTAGTAACAAAGGGGTACTGTCAAGAAGAAGGAATAGATTTTGATGAATAATATGCCCCTGTCGCCAGGATAGAAGCCATAAGAATGTTGTTGGCATTTGAATCTTTCATGAATTTTGAAATTTACTAGATGGATGTCAAATCTATATTTTTGAATGGTTTAATTAATGAATATGTTTGTGTGGAATAACCCCTTGGGTTTGAAGATCCTCATGATCTCAACCATGTCTTCAAACTCAAGAAAGCCCTCCATGGATTGAAGTAGGCTCTTAGAGCATGGTTTGAGAGGCTAAGTAGATTTTCTATTAAGAAAGGATTCTCAAGGGGTAAATTAGATACCACACTCTTCATTAAGCATGCTATGAACAATATTCTTATTATGCAAATCTATGTTGATGATATTATATTTAGAGCAACTAATGAAAATCTTTGTCAACAGTTTTCTACGTTAATACAGGGAGAATTCAAAATTAGTTTGATGGGAGAATTAAACTTCTTTTTGGGACTGCAAGTGGAGTATACAAAAGAAGAAATCTTTATCTACCTAACTAAATACACAAAGGAACTGTTGAAGAAATTCAATCTTAATGATGGAAGAAAGTATGGACCTCCAATGAGCACTTCCATCAAATTGGACAGAGACAGAAAAGGTAAATCTATTTGCAAAAAGCTTTATAGAGGTATGATAGGATCTTTATCGTATCTTACTACTAGTAGGCTAGATATTATGTTTAGTATATATATGTATGCTAGATTCCAGTCAGATTCTAAAGAATCACTTTTTATAGTTGTAAAAAGAATCTTTGATACCTCTTGGACACTCCAAACCTTGGTTTATGGTATCCAAATGGTTTTGATTTTGAGCTAGTTAGGTACTTTTGATGCTGATTTTGCTGGATATAGAGTAGATAGGAAGAGTACCTCAGGAATCTGTTAGTTTTTTTGAAGCATGATCATATCATGCTTTTCTAGGAAGCAGACATCTAATGCACTGTCAACTACCAAAACTGAATATGTTACAACTGGAAGTTGTTATGCATAGATTCTTTGGATGAAATAGCAACTGAGTGACTATGGTTTGAAATTTGCTAATACACCCATTAGAGGTGATAATACCAGTGCCATAAATCTGATCAAGATTCTTTTTATGCATTCTAGATCTAAGCATATAGAAAGTATACACCATTTTATTAGAGATCATGTCTAGAATCAAAATGTTGATTTAGAATTTGTACTAATTGAAAAACAGTTAGCAAACATTTTGACTAAACCACTCCCATAGGATAAATTTTGTGTAATTAGAAGAGAGTTAGGAGTGATAGATCCATGTGCATAATGCTTATTTTCTTGATCATCACACTATGAATATATTTATTTGATCTAAAATGCCTATTCTTTTTATTTTATAATGATATATCTACATGTTTTAAGATGTTGAGCTTTACTTAGAATATTTCATACTTAGTTTTAAGACACAATGTTGGACATTATGAAACTTCATAATATCCAACTTTTGTTCAAAATCCTATTTCTAAACATAGCCATGTATATTTGAAATTACAATTCTTGACTGAACCAAAATCATTTTTGTGTCCGAAATACCTAGTCCTACTACTTATGTTCCAAAAATGCCTAAAACTTCATTTACAAGGTAAAGTCTCATTTTCTCATGAGAATTAAATATTCTCCATTGGAATGCTTATCTCTTAACCATATTTAGCAAACATTCATTCCAAATCCCCTCGAGAATATGCTAGAACCTCATAAAGATCCCTTAGAAACCATCATACTATTCATAGCCACATCTATTTAATTCATCCCAATCCATTGGCCATCATGGCAAGAGTAGAAGAGAAAGAAAAGCAAGTCAGTGAGATGCAAGCTCAGAAAATAGAGAAAAAGCAGTAGAAAAAATGTGCAGAGAAGTAATTCATCAAAGGGAAGCAAAACAAACAGAGAAGTTATTGAGATGTTTTAGATTGGAGATAGTTCTTTTGATGGACTTGATGAAGTTCATGATGTCTCTGAATAAGAAGATAAGAGAATTAAATGGATATCTTACTTTCTTTGGAGATTACCAGAAGCATCTTCATAAGAATCCAAAGGCCCAATTTTCAATGTTACGATCTTTAGAGGCCAAAGATTAGGAGGGAGAAGCAGCACTAGCAGCAACGCCCTTCTTTCACATCCAAAACTTTGACTCCTCCAATGTGACCTTCCGAAAGTAATGGACGCATGCCTAAGCATGATTCCAAACTTGATTGAAGTATCATAATTGAGCTCCACCTCAATCTCTCTACCCCAACTTTTCTTTCATCCATCCCATCCCTAATGCATTGTTTAATGTTAGATTAGAACTTTGCTTATACTAAAATGAATCTGAATGTATCTCTATTTATAACTCTGTTTGTATTGAAAAGCAATGAAATACTATTTTGTGATCAATCTAACTATTTTACTTTAATTCACATTCTATCTTGCATATATTTTCTTCCTATATGCCTTTTTTTGATAATGATAAAAAGGGAGAGAAGTTGTATGTTTAATGAAATATGTTTAACTAAAAAGGGGGAGAAAATGTATGTTTAATAAAACATGTTAGAATCTAGTGCACTCATTCAAGGGAAGATAGTAGCATTAACAGAAGAGAGATAGTAGTTATATGACTAATGCATTCATTAAGGGGGAGCTATGTATGCATTTGATATATCTCTGTTTAGTAATATGAATGCAATTTGTAAGGGGGAGCTATGTATGCATTGTTTTGAATGAATTATTTCTATTTACTTTCCATATACATTTATGTTTTATTTATTTGAAAGGTAATTCACTCAGATATTTTGTCATCATCAAAAACGGGTTGATTATTGAACCAAACCTCTTTTACTTGGATTGATTTTGATGATGAAAGTGTTTAGCCAACCAAGTTTTGATGATGAACAAAATGGATATGAGTGAACGTTTTAAGCGTTGATCATAATTTCCCAAGTGTGCAGCAACGAACATTATATCGGTGAAATAACTCAATTGGACAGTGATTCGCTTTTGAACATAGCCAAAAGAAGTTTGTTGCAAGTTGAGCATTTCAAGTCAGCCCAGAATCTTAACTTCGAACACAACTATTCATTTTAGACACTGCCAAGAGCCTTCTGACAATTAAATTTCTTTCAGTTACATTATATATATTTAAGCTTAGTTATTCATAAATCCTTGTTAGTTTTAGATGTATTTCATACTTATTTATTGTATTTTCTAGGTGTTTAGAAGATGGAAAAGAAGAGGAAATGAAAGGAAAAGATGAAGCTCAAATAGTGAAAAAGAAGTAAACTGCAAAGGAGCTAAAAAATCAAATTTAGAAGTGAAAATTCACCTAGAGCCACCGATGCTAGTATCTGTTATAGCCACTAGCTGAATAGCAAGGTGGCACTGCTGGCGCCTACCTGGCGTCACTCCTTAATTTTAGCAGATTTTTTGCTAGCATAGTTGGGGGTTTTTAAGGCAATGAGATAGGGTTTTGCAATCATCTTTTCCAAATTCATTTTAGGGTTTTTTTCTAAGGGTTTTAAGGGGCGCAACTTTGAAGTTTCTTGTGAAGAAGAAGGGACATTGCAAGTAAGCAAGCAAGAAGAAGGAAGGATGTTCTTCATTGTGATGATCATATCTAAGGGAGTTGTTTTGATTTATATTATGAACTAAACTCCTCTTTCTAGCGTGAAGATGTAACTCTTCTTGATACTCTTTGTTATGTGGATTGTTGGTTATAAATGACTATATGATCTTGTTTCATTCATTATGTTGTTTGCAATGATTTAATTCATTTTATTGCTTGATCACCAATACTATGAGTTAGATTGATTATCTAAGCATGATTAAGGTAGACACCATATGCTAAACCATGATCTCCCTTGAATGAAAAGGATAGATGGTTAAGGTAGACACCATATGCTAAACCATATTATTGTTGTTCATTATGTTCTCGAGCTTAATGGGTTTTCACCTCAATTATGCTACATATCATAGGTAATTGGAACGAGTGAAAACACTTGATTTGAACTCGCATATCTAACGGTAATCGTACATTTGAAAGAACGAACCAAGTTAAGCATTGAATCCAACATTCCACTAGCAAAGGGATATCATTTAGTGGTGAAATCAGATCCTTGGACCCTTGCATCTTGTTAATCTCCTTGCATTATTATTAGTCATTGTTTTTTACCATTGCATTTAGTTTCTACAATTTTATCAATCATTACACCTCATTCATTTAGTTATAAATCATTCTTTTTAAAGATAGTGTAGTTCAACAAATAAAATTAATTAAGTCAGTTTGGTCATTCTCTATGGGATCAACCCTTATATTACACACTATATTGTTATACGTTTGTACACTTGCGAGGAATTATAATTTAAATCATCACCTTCAAATACAGAGACCCATGAGTACGTTTTAACAGGTAGAATCCTGATGATTCGCTCATATTTAATGAATGTCGTTTTCCCTAATGGGCAACTATTAAATCTCATTTTAAAAGGAGTAAAGAGAGGTCATTCCAAGAAGATTAGAAAGTTAAAGAATTTTCTAAAAGAATGTACAAGTGCATTTACTCAGCATTAAAGTTTTTCTTCCAACTCCATTATGCAAAACACAATCTGCATTCAAAGCTCAATCTCTGTAACAACTTAAGGAAGTCTGATATACCCTATATTTGTAACACCCTAAGTGTTAATTTTAGTTAATTATGTACTTGATTATTATTATGACTATAGAGGAGATGATTTAAGATGAGGAGAAATTCATTTTGAAATGAAATGATTCAAGTAGGTATGAACTAAATAGAAATTACATGAAATTATGCCAATTAAAATCATATGTGGATGGTTATATGATACGATTTCTAGTTATTTGAGGCATAATATTTATTCATTTTATGTTTTATAATGTTGGAAAATCATGGCCCAAAAGGTATATGGAGAAAAAAATTAAAGTGGAGAAGAAATATAGCAAAACAAAAAAGGGGAAAATCAGTCAATAAGGGGGGGAGCAAGGCTAGCAACACGGCGCCAAATTGGAGGCCGCGGTGCCAGGATAAAATGGAGGCCTGGATCACCCAATATGGTTTGACATCCATATAGGATAAGGCTTGGGATTGGCTTGGGGCTTGGTTGTGATGCCTGGATAGCCTAGTATGAGTTGAGGCCTAGATGGCCTGGTATTGAGATGCCTAGTTAGCGTGATGGTCTAGAGGGCCTGAATTGAATATGATGGCTTGGGATTATTATAACTTGAATGACAACTTGAATGTTGAGGTTGGATAGCTTGGATTGTGAGACATTATGTTTACATTGTCATTATTATATGTCATTGCATTATCATGGTTATACATTGTTATGAAGCATGCCATTGAATTTCTGTGTAACACCCATGGGGTGTGGTCGCACCCCAATGGCATGAAGACCTGAATGGCCTGGATTGGATGTAACACCAGTGTGGTATGAATGTGCCTTAATAACATAGATGTTATGATGACATGGTCAATGAGGGTGAGGTGCCACAGAGGGCAGTGATAGAGCTATTGTGGACCTGGCAGGCTTCATAGCTGAGGGTACAGGGAGAGATCTATGCACATCTTGGGGTGGTTAGAATGATAGCGATATAAGAAATTAATTATGTGTTTGAACTGATAGTGATATGAAATATAAATCTAGGTTGGGAGGACATGTACCTCCTTAAGAATATAAGACTATAATTGTATTTCCCATGGATTTGTATATGATTGTGTGGCATGAAATAGACATATGATTCTCCTATTTGGGTGATTGGAAAGTGATGTCTATCATGAGTAAGGTTTGTGCCTATATTGCTTAAACTAGATTGTATTAACACTTTGAACACCTCGAATAAAGAATTGTGCAAATGTTATTACTAGTAAAAGTAAAGTTATTATTGTATGGTCAAAACATATTGCATAGTATATCATGTGGATATGCATCCACACAATGTGAATAGAATTGCATACTTGAGTGAAAAATAAGAATCAAATGATACTTCAAGTTTTGAAGTTGAAACTTTTTGTAAGGAGGGTGATCTGTAACACCCAGGGTGTTAATTTTGGTTAATTATGTACTTGATTATTATTATGACTATAGAGGGGATAATTTGAAATGAGGAGAAATTCATTTTGAAATGAAACGATTCAAGTAGGTATGAACTGCAAAATAAGTTACAAAAATTATGCCAATTAAAATAATATATGGATGGTTATATGTTTTGATTTCTAGTTATTTGAGGCATAATTTTTATGAATTTTATATTTTATTATGTGGGAAAATAATGGCCAAATGGTATGTGGAGAAAGGAATTAAAGTGGAGAAGAAACAAAGCAAAACAAAAAGAAGGGGAAAAATCAGTCAACGAGGAGGGCAGCAGGGTTGGCGCCGGGGAGCCAGATTGGAGGCCACAACACTAGGTCAAAATGGTTGCATGGGCAGCATCTAGAAATTCTGGCCTTGCAATGTCGATCGGCAGGCAAGTAGGTGGGGCGACTTTTTAAAGCCATTCCATCCCATTTCTTCATAACCCCATTCTGTTTTCTTGCTCCAATACCCAAACCTATGCCCTAGACCCCATTTATCCCAATTTCTTTCTTCTTTTGATAGAAAAACAAGAATTTTAAGAATTTGACCCATCATTTGTACCTCTAAACCCAAGTTTCAGTTGTTTTGAGGAAGAAAAAAGAAAGAAAATTTAATTTACAGCAATTGAAAGGAGCTAATAGGAGCTCGAAGTTGGGAATCTTATTTAGGGAGGATAATTACACATGAAATAAAAGTTTAGTTCATTTTCCCCAATTGGATTTTGTTTTCTGCCTTGCTACGGTTTTGAATAAGCTAAAAAAAGTGATTTTTGTAAGAGAAAATGATAAGGAGTTCTGGGGGAAAATGATTAATGAGTGCATGGTAGTGTTTTGGAATTTAAATAAGCATGAGAAATCATGAGTTATGTTGATTGGGGTTTTTTGAATAGTATTTTTGGGGAAAATGAGGATAATGACTTAAAACCATGGGATAAAAGATTAATTCAGTAATTATAGTGTTTTGAGGCTTATTTGAGAATGAAAAAGCCGATGATGGACCATAGTTTAATTGGAAGTGAAAAGGGGTTTTTATGCATAAAGTGATTAAGTAGTTATTTTATTTAGTTAAGGGGTTTAATTGTTTTATTTTATGATGAGTTAGCTATTGAACTGTATAAAATGATGGATATATGATATTGGAAATGAAACTCCCTGTAAATGCTTTATTAATATGTCATAATCTAAGTATATTAGATGTTTGAGAGGATGCTTCGATGAAAAGTAAATTTGTGTGAAGAGCCTAAATACAACCTTACAATTTGAACGAATTAGGGTGAGGGAATTATGTATATTGGGGTAAGATTAATGGTAATGTGTTATAATGAATTGAGTAGTGGTAAGAATACAAGTGATGCTACTATAGTGAGTAGCGAAGTTATATACATTAAATGTATGATGAAATGTCTTAATGAGAGGTGTTTGTGAGTGGAATTATTCTTGTGTAGGGCCATTGATATAAGGATTGAAAGCCAAGACAAGGAACAAAAAGATGGTATGAGCTCCATTAAGGTAAGTAGGCTTCCTCTTTTGGTTAAATGTGATGTTGAATGGGTCTATGGAATATCCCATTAGGTTGTATCCAAGCATGGATGTATGACTGGGGATATTGGAGATCCCATACTTTTATAAGAGTCATTATCCTTGTGTATGGATATTTAGATGAAAGGGACAACTATCATATGTTGTCATCGAATATTATGCCATGTTGATGTATTAGGGATAAGAAATATTCCAAGTTTTCTTATTTTTAAGATGAGGTAAATATATGAATTGTTAATTAATAGGGATAAGATTATCCCATGATTTGAATGTTATATGTAATAAATGAATGAGCATATATTAGTTGTATCTAACATAAGGGTATCAAGTTGTGCCTAAATGGCACAATTATAGTATGTGGTATGAGGTTGTGCCTGAATGGCACCTGAATGACACAACTTTGGTATAAGGTACTTGCATAGCACAATGATGATATGTGTTATGCACGTGTATGATTTAGGATATGATACACTTGAATGGCATAGGTTGTTGTATAGGAAATTGGAGGACTTGAGCCTCATGAGTATGCATATATGGTGTGATTACATTGTTAAAATTTGTTCATGTTCGGGATTAGATAGTGTGGTTTTTGATTAATTATCATTTTCTATATCCTGCCTAGCTACTAAGTTGTTCGGACTCACGCCTTCTTATTTCAAATTTTTAGCTGGCAGGTCAGGTAAAGAATCCCAACTGTGGGCTGGGGCTGGAAGATGATAAGTGAAGATATTTCCTTTGTGGCATAATGATTTATAATTTTAATTCTATAGTGTATTTGTATATTTGTATTCACAAGATCTCAAATAATGTATATTATAATGTATGACATGTCATAGTGAATTAACTATTTTATTTGGAATGGAATCGTATTATTCCAGGAAGGTAAATTGCCATCATGATCGATTTTGATCTTGGGCACACAGTTGTGGGTGTGGATGTGACTTATGGTTAGTATTATTGTGTTATGATTTAAGTTCAAATTTTTTAGATATTGAAATTATCATGTAATTGTTAACTTTTATGATTAATGCCAAGTTTAGATCCATATATTTCAAACTAGACTTTGCTGGATTTTCATAGAATTTTCCCTTAAAAAAAGAAAAGTATAGGATAATGGTGAAATGCATAGGCCAGAGGGCAGGGTGTTACAAAATAGTTTCAGAGCTAAGCGGTTATTTGATACCAAGAATGATAAGTCCAAATCATGATGGCAATGGTTCATGGAAGAGATAGGGAATGACGTGCCAAGACAAATTAATGAATCCATTAGAACTTGGAAGAACACTAGTTTAAGAGTGACAAAAGATGAAGGTGCTATATGCTTGCTGTAAGCAGAGTAGCACAACAGAAGCATAGTGGTGCCCATATGTGCACCATATTTGAATGTTTGACTATTATGTTTATAGTGTGTGAAAGTGCAATGATGAAACTGTAAAGTTTCATGAATAGATGTTGAATGTTTGTTTAGTTGATTTGTGATGGAATCATGGAATTCTTTAAAATAATATGATTGTGTGAGCCTTAATTGATTGGGTGATTGATTTGACTGGACATGGCATGTGATGACATGAGTCTAGTGAGTGATGCTTGATGAGTCTTATGATTATTGTGATTAATTGCAATGCCAGGATGACATTGATGTGATTGATATGCCATGATGACATTGTGTATGTCTGTGTATTGATTTGCATAATTGATAAGTGGTTAATTGTTTGGTTAAGTTTCCATCAAGAGTTATGAATCATGATGTGGACATGAATGACTTGATATATGTGCCATGAGAAAATTGTGTATCTTTGTGCATGGATTAACATTAGATATGGTTATGGTTGAATTGAGTTGTTTTGATTAATATTGTGCTTGATGAACTTGAGTATTCCCTTATATTATTAACATTGAATTTTGATATAAGGTTGAGTTGCCTTGATTGATGCATGCCATTGATGCATTTTGGTTAGTGAGGATTTGTATGTGGGGATGTATCTTTATGCATATATGAAATGATGTGACGTGATATATATATATATAATATGGAAATGGGGGAATGTGGTGATTGTAAAACATTGAAATGGATAAGCCTGGGAGGGGGGGTATTAAGCCTCTGGTGCCCATGTCTGTTAGAGGTGGATAAGCCCCATAATGGTGATAAAGCTTCACGGATGAATATGATGTGATTTGATGTTGGGAATGTGATGGAAGCCCACCGAAAATCCACCAATATGTTATGATCATGCTTACATGGCACAGTTGTGATGTGGTGGAGACTAGGTGGTGGAGAAGCGGCCTTAACGCAAATACATTAGGCATCCACGGGGTGTCGCCATGCCGTGGTGGGGGTGTGGCGATAATGATATGCCTTGATGTGGCAGAGACAGCATTGATTGGCCTAGATATGGTGGGGCTAGGATGTGATACTTAGATAACCCAGTATGACCAGACGTCCATATAGGATGAGGCCTGGGATTGGTCTAGGGTTTGGCTGTGATGCCAGGATTGCCTATTAGACCTAATATCCGTATGGGATGATGACCTGGAATTGGCCTGGTGTAACGCCCCACTTTTCGGGTGTTACTGTAGGATAGTATCATGAGGAATTCTGGACAAAGTCTCCCTTATACTATTCATTCCTAACCTATTGTGGTTCAAATTATAATTCCTTATAAGTGCACGAGTGTATAGCAATATAATATGTAACGCAAGGGTCGATCCCATAGAGAACTGTCAAACCAATTCAATTATATCTAGTCACTAAACTAATACTATCCTAAAAAGATGTAATAGATGATAAATAAACCTAAGTATTAAGTGAAATTGTTGAAGACAATGGGCGCATAATGTAGAAGAGATTAACAGGTCATAAGATTTTAGGGATATGATTTCATCTCTCAATGATATCTATTTTGTTGGAATGTTGGATTTAATATATTATCTTGGGTTCATTCCATCAAGTATATGATTATTACCATTAGGTGTGTGGGTTTAAATCAAGTATTTTTACTCATTGCAATTGCCTATGGTGTGCAACATAATTGAGATGAAAACTCATTAACACTAAGAACTAAATGAACCAAATAGATTGGTTTAGCATAAGGTGTGTACCATAACCATCTATTCTTTTCATTCAAGGGAGCTCATGGTTTATCATATGATGTATACCCTAACCATGCACAAAAAATCAATCTCATTCATGAAATTGGTGATCAAGCAATTACACAAATCAAATGATTGCAATAAACAAAATAAATGAAACAAGATGAAATTGCATTGATAAACCAACAATCCCAATTACAAAGAATATCCAAGAAAGCTACATCTTCATCCTAGAAGGAGAAACTAGTTCATGGAAGAAAAAGAAGAAGGAACTCCATTCATAAGCATGGCATTTTGCAGAACTTGATCTCCTCTCTTGCTCCCTTGCTTCTCTTCTCTTGTTAAACTCTCCTTCCCCTTGCCTCCAAATAAGCCTCCAAGAGAAACCCCAAAAGCCCTGATTCCCAAGACTTGCAAAAATCTCCCCGAAATGAGGTTTTATAGTGCATAAATGGGGGAGAAAATGCCCCATGCATGAAGGGGGGAAATATGGCACTGCTAGTCCCAGATTGGGCGCCGCAGGCACCGGGTTGCAGTCCATCGGAGATGCATTCACCGTTTTCACTAAAACTTCCTTATATGATCTCAAAATTACATGATTCATGATGCATTGGAAATATAACTTCAAGATCTACAAATTTTATGTTGAAATGTTTCCCAAATAATCCTAAAAATATTCCAAAAGTGTACTACAAGTGACACCACTTTCTGCACCTCCAAAATTTCTATTAGCAGATTTGAAGTGAGAGACAGTTGCAATGTTTTGCACATAACTTCCATGTTTCAACTCCAAATCCTATTATTTTTTATATTTTGGACTGATAACTTCAAGCTATAAAAATGTCATGTTTATTACTTGAGCTGAATCATTCTACAAATATATACACAAATGGCCTCAAAGTGGCACTGGCGTTTGGGGTTGCCGGTGCCAAATTGTTGTCCACATTGTTCTCCTGCGAGGATGCTATTTTCCATTCTCCAACTTGGATATTCCCTATCTTTATTTTCTCCATGTTTATCTCCATATTTTCTTCCATTTATTTTGCTTAATTATTGGAGATAAATATAATAAATCAACATAGAATTTACTTATCAAATAATAACCAAATTAAGTACTGATTTATTGGAATCCATTACATTTACATAAAAAAAAAGATCCAAAATATATGTGAATTTAGGTAGTAAAACATGGTATATTATGAGCTCATCACCTATGCATATCAAAATCAATATAAACAACTATCATCACCCGCAGCTTCCTAGAATCAATAGTCCCATTATGATGGAGGTAGTTAGATGCAATAATCCAGTTATAATGACATGCCAACCACAATTAAATTACATATTCATACCCAACACTTACTTAAACTTATAATTTTCAATTTACATACATATCAAAAAATTCAAAAGGGTAAAGTTTTCATTTTCTATTGGTGGGTGGACAACGGACATGACTCATGGTCTATCTCGATCCTGAGTCCCAACCCACGTTGGGCTCCGTCTTCAGGCCTATCAACTAAAAACCATAAATTAAATAGGGTGAGTTTGAGTAACTCATTAAGCAGCTATACAATTTAATAGCAATTAAACAACAAAATAGTACAATCATAAGATATTCACATATACTAGGCCATCCAAGCCTCCACACCATCCTGGAGTATTCATATCTAGCCATACGGCCTCTATGCCATTTAGGCATATCACATAGGTCCTCATGCCATTCCGATGTATAATATTTGGCCATCCAGGTGTAACCATATGACCTCCATGCCATTCGGGCCATTCAGGCATATCAAATAGTTCCACACACCATTCCGACGTATCATATTTAGCCATCTAGGCCACCACGCCATCCAGGCATATCACATCCGACCATACAGGCCACCATGCCAACCATGCATATCATAATCGTAACCATGCCATCCCGAGATAATCCTTTTTCTATAGAAATTGAAACACTTATATAACATGTATTTATTTTTATATTTCATTTTCATGTCTTTACAATGTCCAATCCATATCTTTGATTTTCCATGAAAGATTTTCTAAGGTCATAAGGAAATATTTTCTTTAAATAACATATATATATATATAAATTTTTCCAAGTTACTATGGTTGAGATGCAGCTCAGAAATCCTTTGCTTGGCATCCCCTCACCCGGCCATTCTTGAGCTGCACCCTTGAATTCCTGAGTTGCAGCTCAAAAATTTTCTCCCTCACATGATTGTTCTTGAGTCACAACTCAAAAATTCCCTGCCCCCATTTTGTCCCTCTTGTTTTTCCTAAGTTGCAGCTCAGCATTCCACAACCCCTATTTTTCTGACTGTTTCTTCCATTCCTAACTCCATAGTTTAGTATATTAAACCATTTCTTTTAAGCCTTAATTTAGCTTAGTTTCATACCATAATAACCATTCATTACATCCATAGATAATAGTATTCATTTAAATACCATGTACCCAAGTATCCGATGTAATACATGACCTAGAACTTATCGTGCAACATAATGAATGCTCATGCCAAACTTGCTACTACTTAGGTATATACATTTATTTTCACATCAATACAAAAGAAATCAATATTTTAGCATTCTTAATCTTATACAACCCAATTTCTGATTCATTCATGTCATTTTTAACGTATATGATGGTCATCACATAGTAACTACATAAAATGCCTAGAATATATGATTAAGAAGATAGTTAAGTAAATTCAATACCAAAACATAGAAAACAAAACCTTCTTACCTTTATATGAAGAACCACAACCTCTTTGACCTCAAATTCAGTGATTCCAAGTCCAATGCAATGATTCACAATTCCTATATGCAGAATAGATGTCCCATTAGCAATTGCATCCAGTTAGTCTTTACAAATCATTATAAATCATTATTAACTTCAACTCTAACCCCTTCCTCAATTAGCCCATTCTAGGGTTTACTCAATCACCCTATTTAAATCTCAATTAAGGAGCAATTAAGGGTCCCTTAACAAGAGTTAATTGTACTATAGCATCCTTAACATCATTTCATCAAACACTTGATATGCAACTTTCAAATTCCCCATTTCTAGCTATAACTAGCTTAGGGTGTCTTTCCCAAACTACATATAAACATGTTTTAACATTATGCCTACCCGAATCATCCATCACCATATCAAAAGCATGGCTAAATTCACATTTTCCCCCAATTTCCAAACTTTCACACCTTGCTTCACTACAGATCATGAGTAATAATCCTGAAATCAATAATTCAATATAGTAAAAACCACATATTCTTAAAGAAAATATCATTTACCTACTAATTCCTTTGTTGATTGCAACAAAACCCAGTTGATTTCACTTTCCTTGATTTTTCTTCTTTTCCCTACGACTTAAGTAGGCTAAATCTTGTGTTTCCCTCTTACCGGACTGGTGTAGAATACTTTTGTTGTTGAATTGTCAAAATCTACAAAGATCTAGAATTTCCCAAGGTTGGGGGCATGAGGGAGAGGGATGAAACATGATTTGGGGTTTGGGAGGGTTGGTGGAGTATTTTAAGCTTGTCTACCCAGATGCTCTTGTGGCACACCAAAGTACATGCACATTTGCCCCATTTTCCACTATTGCTGCGACTTTTTCAATGTCCTTCTATCCTAATAACCATAAGACACAATAGTAGTCATGCTTTTCATGATTTTATTGATTTATCTTGTTAATTTCTCCTCATTTTCAATAACATACATGCTCCATTCATTTTCGATTAAAGAACCCAATTTACTTAGACCTCAAAATTTCAGGGCATCACATTCCACCCACCTTATGCAAAGTTTTGACCTCAAAACTTAAATGAATTTCTATCCAATATAAAATGAGTTTCGACCTCAAAAGTTTTCATAATTATTTTTCTTTCCTCTCCAATATACAAATCGACTACTCAATGTATTGAAAGTTTTCACTTACTTAAATATCTTCGGGTGGCAATATATGAGAAGGATCTGGCTCATACTTTCTCAAGGACGACACGTGAAATACATCATGAATTCCACTCAATGAGGGTGGCAAAGCAATATGATAAGCTACTTTGCCGATTCGATCCAAAATCTCATAAGGGCCGATATATCTTTGGCTCAACTTTCCTTTGGTTCCAAATCATACTACACCCTTCATCGAAGACACTTTCAAGAAAACCTTGTCTCTTGCTTGAAATTCTAAGCCATGCCTTCGTATATCCGCATAACTTTTCTGGTGTGATTGTGTAATCTAAATCTTTTTTTTTATTTGAGTCACCTTGTCTACTGTATTTGCAATCATTTGCAGCCCTACTAAGGCATGCTCACCTACCTCAGTCCAATATGATGGAGATTTGCACTTATGCACATAAAGTGCTTCGAAAGAAGCCATTTGAATGCTAGAATGGTAGCTATTGTTATAAGCAAACTTAATCAAAGTTAAATACTAGCTCCAAGCCTTACCCCACTCAAGGACACATACCCTAAGCATGTCTTCTAACTACTACTTCATTGTTTCCATTTGTTCATTGGTCTGAGGATGATAAGTACTACTGAAATCGAGATGTGTCCCATTGCTTTATGCAATGCCTTCTAAAATTTAGAGGTAAACACTAATCCCTAATCAAAAATAATAATTTTGGGTATGCCATTTAATCTCATGATTTCTTTTTGATAAATCCATTCATACTTTTCAATAGTAAAAGTAATTTTAACAGGAATAAAATGGGCTAACTTTGTTAGTCTGTCTATAATCACCCAAATACTATCAAATCTTTCTTATGTCTTTGGTAAACTTGTAATGAAATCCATAGAAATATCTATCCACTTGCATTCAGAAAGTCCAATAGGCTGCAATAAACCACTTGGTCTTTGGTGCTTTGCTTTTACTCTTTGACATATCAAACACTTAATCACATACTTAGCTATGTCATTTTTCATGCCAGACCACAAATATTGAGATTTCAAGTCATGATACATCTTGGTACTACCAGAATGAGTAGTATTAGGTGAATAATTGTAACACCTTGGGTGTTAATTTTGGATTAATTATGTGTTGATTAATGAAGAAATGTGATTTTTTTAATGAAAATCATATGTGCATGATTATGTGACATGTTTACCAGTTAATTGAGGTAAATTGTTGTGCAATTATGTTATTTGGTGTGAAATAAATAATGGAAAAGAATGGAAAAAGAAAGGTTGAAATATGGAGAAAAATCATGAAATACATTAGGCCAGCGAACTAGCATCTGCGGCGTCGGCAAAAGGCAGTGGCAAGGGGTAGCGGTAGCAGGCTTGGCGTTGCAGCTCTAGTCAATGATAAAAGTGAGAAAACAAATTTTTCTGTCGTTCCATTTCTCCGATCTATCCTATTTCTTCTCCCCTTTTGCCCTAGCCCCATTACATATGATTTCTATCCATTCTAGCTAGGAAATCATCTTGCCTAGCTAGAAAAACTTGTGATCTTTTAGTCAAACCCAAAATTTACCCATTTGAACCATGAAAAATGGAAGAAAATGGAAGAAACATTAGATTTACACAAAAATGGAGGGAGCAACGAGGAGCTAAGAGCTTGATCCTTCGTTTGGGGAGGATGGCTATGCTTAGAAGCGAAGGTAAGCTCAATTTCTCAACCGAATTTCATATTCTTAATTTCTAAAGTTTTAGGAAAAATGGATTTTAGGGCTTAAATTGATGTATGTGGTTATAAATTCATGGAGGGAATGATTTAATAGAATGATTACTATGATTTGACATGAGAAATTGTGAATTATGCTAAGCAAGGATTTTGTGAGTAGTGAAATTTAGGGATTTTATAATTTATGTTGTATTAATCATGGGGCAAATGATTAATTGCATGATTAGAATATTTTAGAACTGGTATGGAGTGATTTAGACCTATGAAACTGAATTTATGATTATGCCCTAGCTAGGGGTTAAAGAGGATTCTTGTGAATGGGTTGTGTAAGCCATGAATTGAGTAGATTTAAAGCATAATTGAGTTGTTTATAAGTTGTTTAAATATTAATCATGTAAGATACCAAATAAATATGTCGAGTAATTAGGGTTCTTGTGATAATTATGGAGAAACCATAGTTTGATTTGTGTTTATTACATGTCTAATGATTATAGCCCAAGATTGCCTATGAAAGAAATATTAATATGATTTATTGATTACATGATTACAAATGGTTAAGTAAATGGGATTGTGGCCTTGTATAGGATGATTTGAGATGGATGAAAAGGCAGAGAACTTAAGGAATGTGGTTTGGAGCTAAAGGCCTGAGGTAAGTAGGCGACCCCTTGTTTAATTCGAATAAATAGATGGGGATAGTGGTTATCCCAATTTTGTTCCCAGGTATATGTGTTTTGGATGAGGGATAGTGGATATCCCGTGTTGTTTTAAAGAAAGAGATTGATGATGTGTTATGAATGTGTGAATGATTGGGGACATGGCAGATCCCATTAATGATTATTTCATATATATGTATGGCGGTGACGTTAATATGCATAAAGTTATGCATGTTGGATGGATGGAGTAGTGCATCCCCAGATTCATTCTTTATTATTTTATTATACATGAATGTTGGGGATTTGGAATATACCATAGTCAAATTTGTCTATGATATAGACATGTGAGTATTGCAGATAAAAAGCATCCCATGTTCTTGTGTTATTCTTGTGTATGAATGCCTAAATAAAAAGATAAGGACTATCCCGGTACTGTGCATGAATTAATAAGTATGAAAGCATGTGAATGCTTCGTTGGATGGGAATAGTGTGTATTCCCTAATTGTACTTAAAGTAATGATTCTATGGATGAGTGAGGATAGAGTTTATCTCATGAGTCTTGCTATAGTATATAATTTATGAATGTAAATATGAATGAAATGGAAAGCATTCCATGAGCTGCATGTGGTGCCCGAATGGCATAGTTATCAGGTTATGCCTATACAACATGGTTTTGGTGTGTATGGTGTCTACATGGCACCTAGTCTAGTATGATGAGCATAGAGTGGCTGGAATGGGAAGTAATGTGAGCTTTTTGGTGGACACACTCATGATTATGGTTGTAAATACTTGAAGGGCGTAGAGCATTATGATTAATTGGGGAGGAAGTGAGCCTCTTGAAAATGTATATGCCTGTTATGATTCTTTAATAGTTTGTATCCATGTTTTGGATAAGAACATGTGATAGTAGATTTATTATTATTTTATATTTCTACCTACTTACTGAGTTACCCAGATTCATGCCTTCTTATGTCAAATTTTTAGCTGACAGGTTAGGTAAAGAATCCCAATTGAGGATTAAGACGAGCGAGCAATAGTAGAAGACTTTTGATGGCATGATAGCAAGTGAGGATTTTAATCCCATGATCTTCTTGTATAATGATTAAATTGTATAATCGTAAAGTTCATGAGGTAATTGATTATTTGTAGTTTATAAAGATGACAATTGTATGGCATGTTATCATAAATCATTTAAGAAAGACAATATGGATGGATTTGTATTAATCCAAGGTTGAACATTGCCATCATGATCCGGTTCCGATCTTGGGTGGATCTATGAGTGTGAGTCTAGGTGTTTTAAATATAATTATCATTTGATTATAGAAATGTAAATCTTAATTTATTTTATACATGTATATCAGGTATAAATATCCATAATATAGGGTAGACTATTTTATTTTAGGCCTGATATTTCCCTTAGAATTTGGGAAATTATGAGAATATGGTGAGGTTTTCCTTATGAAAAAGGGAAATGGTAGCATTCTACATTGGCCCTAGTGTGGCATGGTCAAAATGCATAGGGTGGGGGTGTAGGGTATTACAGTAATGTGCTTCCTCTAAGACTTTCTGTATCATAATAGTTTCCTTAGGAAGCACTATCCACTTACGATATCTTAGAATACCATCTGCACCTAATAGAAAATCAAGTAGTTCATTCCTCTAGGCCTTATCCTTTAATTTTTGGAATTCCTCCTCTAGACTGTCTTCTTGGGCTGCTTGAATTTCATCTAACAAGGTTGGTTGAATACTTAACTAGCTCATTTGGGCTAGTATTCCTCTCAGTCCCACATGCAAAAAATGTCTCAATTCTTCAAATAGCTCTATCTTTTGAGTGAGCATGCATGCCATATTACTCTTTGAGTTTAGACTCTGAGTGTAAGCCACTACATTAACCTTTCTTGGATGATAATGTATATTCAAATCATAATCCTCCAGCAGTTCCAACCACCATCTCTGCCTCATATTTAGTTATTTCTAGATAAAAATGTGCTTTAACTTTTATGATCAATATACACATCACATTTCTCCCCATAGAGGTAATGTCTCTTTATTTTCAAGGCAAAGACCATTGCCACCAATTTTAAATCATGAGTTGGGTAATTCCGCACATGAGGCCTCAACTATCAGGATGAATAGGCAATTACATTTCCATTCTGCATCAGTACACAACCCAATCCTTTCTTTGATGCATTCCTGTAGATCAAAAATTGCCCCTTCTAGATGGTACAGTAAGAATCGGCGCTTCTACTAACCGCCTTTTTAATTCTTGAAAGGCTTCTTTATGCTGCTCATTCCATTCAAATGGAACTCCTTTCTGAGTTAACAGGGTCAAAGGCATAACAATCATGGAGAATCCTTTAATGAATCTCCTATAATATCCTACTAACTAGAGAAAACTCCTGATTTCAGTCACTATAGTGGGTCTAGGAGAACTTACCATGGCTTCTATCTTATGGGGGTCCATTGAAATACCATCACCTGAGACCACATGCCCCAAGAAAGTGACATTGTTCATTTAGAAATCACATTTCTTTAATTTGGCATATAGTTTCTCTTCTCTCAACCTCTGCAGTGCCATTCTCAAATCAGATTCATGCTCTACTGTATTTTTGGAATATATCAAAATATCATCAATAAACACAATTACAAAGCCATCCAAATAGGATTTAAACACCCTATTCATTAATTCCATGAAAATCTCAAGAACAATAGTTAACCCAAATGGCATTACTAGAAATTTGTAATGCCCATATCAAGTTCTAAAGGCAATCTTATATACATCTGTCAGTTTCACTCTTATCTGATGGTATCCAGACTACAAGTCAATTTTAGAGAAAATTGTAGCTCCTTACAATTGATCCAATAGATCATTGATATGGGGTAATGGATATTTATTTTTGATAGTCACCTTATTCAATTCTCTATAATCAATACACAATTGGAGACTCCCATCCTTCTTCTTTACAAATAGTACTGGTGCACCCCATAGTAACACATTGGGATGGATAAATCCCTTGTCCATCAACTCCTGCAATGGTACTTTTAATTTTGCTAACTTCATTGGTTCCATTCTATATGGAGCTTTAGATATTGTTCTACTCCCAGTTGGAGATTAATACTAAACTCCACTTCCCATTCTAGGGGCAATTCGGACAATTCCCCTAGAAACACATCTTTTAAGTCTCGTACTATAGGTATCTCTTCTAACAATAGACGTTTAGAATGAGCATCTATAGTAATATAATATCTAAACCTTTCAGATTCAACACAATTAAATCAGAATAATATGGTCTACTCTCAATAACTATGGGAATATTATAGCATGCCTTAGAAGCTGCCCTAATTGCTTTTAATGGAGTAGACACTTCTATCACATGATGCATAGGAGATTTAACTTATCCTCTCCACAAATGCAACATACACAAATAATTGAGATGCACCTGGATCAAATAATACATATGTCATGCAATCACAGATGGAAAGATTACCCATTACCATATGATCCATAACTTGAGCTTCTTGGGCATTAGTAGCTTGTACTATTGTAGTCACTTGAGGCCTCTACTCCCCCTATTAACGTCCAGGAGCTAGATTCGGCCCACAACCTCTGCCCCTTGCCTGAAATCTGCCACATGCAGGCTGTGGTGGTGCTCAAGAGGCTACATTCTCACTCCTCCCCTATAAGGAAGGACAATCTCTTTACATATGACCGGTGTATCAAGGACAAAAAAATGAGGAAGAAATAATGTAAATGGAATGACATGACCAAAATTGGTTACCTTTGGAATGAACTAAATAATTTCCATTATTATTTATTTTCCTCAATTGATTACACTTGTTGTGTATATCAGAAAAATTGTATGTTCACAT